>JAODFY010122353.1:0-11399 GCA_027580055.1 Paracaudina chilensis | reverse complement strand
GAAACTATGAATGAACACATCCCTGTTGTAGTAACTTCAAATGCAGCTATAAACACCTCAATGAGAAAGTTTACTAACATTTACATTAAATTAGGAATCTGTGAGTTCTTGGTGTCACCGGAAACTTATGTGAATTGGCTGCTTGCAACCCCACCTTTAATAAAGTTTTTAAATTGTCACATTAAGAGAAAAAGAATAAATTGTAAAAGTACTACTAGATTTGGTATTAAGTACTATTAGTACAAGTACTATAATATTTAGTATCAAGTATTACCAGATTTGGTATTAAGTACTATCAGATTTGGTATTCTAAGTACTACCAGATTTTGTCTATCATGTTTTGAACTCAGGTAGTTCTGTACCATTCAAGGAGCAGTTCTTGTGGCAATGTACATGTTTTTTATTTCTGTGGGGAGGGGGTGGGGAGTAGATGGGAGTGCATTTAAAACTGATCACAGGGGCTCTATATGCAAAATCTGTAATGAACTTTAATTTCTTCTACTTGTTTCAGGGAGCAGTACATGTGGCAGTCTTTTAGTGGACCTTCAAAAACGCTACTTGGCTGAACGAGGGTTCCTGTTGGCTGTCTTGAAGGGTGTTCAGGGAAGGGTCCTGTTCTCTGCTGAAATGGTCTCTGAGTATGTCCTCTATGTACAGCAGCAGATAATAGCAAGTCGTGAAAGGGAAGGCTTTGAGCATGCAGCCATAGCAACTGGACTTTCGGAGAGACCGCAAGAATTTAAGAGTGAAAGGTACACAAAAATTGTGAAAGAACCCAGAAAGTTAACTTTTTGCTTCATTTGTGAAGAAGTTCCTTCCTATCGTAAAGTTGGTCCACAAATGTAAACCTATTCAATTAAAATTCAACAAAGTTTACTGTCAGAGTTTATTTTTTGACTAACACTGAACATTACACCAAAAATCTTCTAGCTAAAATTTTAACCTAGAAATACATTAATATATCTTAATGGCTGTGAAAATTACCAGTTAATGCATATGATTTTTGGACAAACAAACCTGTAAAACATTTTCTAAGCTTAAAATCATCCGTCATGAGTGTAAAAAAACAGTACAGTATTTTTCATTACAAATTATTGACCGAAAGATTAAAACAACACACCAAGAAAAGAAAGTTCAAATGTTGCATCCCAAAGTCTGATCAGACCTTTTCACCTGGGGAGGAGGGAGCCAGGGGGTAGGGCAAGTTTAAGTGATCTTTAATTGTGGGGGGTAGGGCAAATATTAAGTGGATTTTTTTCTTAGGATACATTTAAGTGAATTTTTGGGGGCCATCTAATCGCATTTGTGGGCCATGTGTGGAGCAAGATGTCTGACTGTGGGAGGTAGATCTAGCCCCCTGGTAATGCCACTAGACCGTAGCTTTAAGGACTACACATCCTGGCTGTTTAAGTTGTCCATGGAGATCAGCCACTCAGTTACCATGACCATTGCAAACAAACCTTTTAGGACTCTTTCAATGCCAGACCATCACTATTGTTAGTTTCTCATTCATGATGGTTCAGCTGTGTTTACCTTGGGTTAATAACCATGTTGGTGAATGGTGAGAGTAAAAAGTGAATCTCATTTTATTTTTTTCAAGAAAACTTGAAGTGGGGTACTAATCTGTGATGAGGATAAGTTTCCTAATGTTTATATATATATATATATATATTATGTTATATAAAGTATAATAATGTTCTTTGTTTCTCATAGATTTGATGCTGATCGGGACCGCCATGAGATGCTGGCCCTGGGACGGCTTCAGTTGTTCGGCGGGAAGAGACCGAACCGAGTGAAGAATGACATCTCCGTTCCTGACGTGAAGAGCAGGGGGATTGTCGACATGCAAGTTGAGATTATGAAGATGCTGCTTAGAAAACATTATCAAGAAAAGGAGGTGATAATATTTATTCTCATAAGCTTTTTCAATTACCTGATAATTCATGGATATTATGGCCTGCAACGTTGTCACATGTTGTTCTTAAGGGCGGTGTTTACATCAATGTGATGTAGTTTATATAAGTTCCTACCAGAACAAGTTTTCTATATAAGTGAATCAATCAAAAGGTCATGATGAACTTTTATTTGCACATATAGTGTACTATAAATCTACCAGATAATCTGGCAGATATTAAATCAGGAAAGGATTGCATTATGCAATCTGTGAATCATGATCCATATATCTATTTCACTTTCACTATATGTCAGACTGAATGTATTCCTCAAGCTTCTAGATAGTAATGAAGTAGTGGTAAACTTTAGGAAACACATTCTGTAAACTAATATCTTTATTCTCTTTGTTTAGATGATGCTGTACCTCCTAAAAGGGAAGGAGAGTGGAACCTGGAGGGCCGTTGCTAGGAGGAAAACGGCAGACAGTCGAGAGGAGAGATTGAAAGAGTTACGGATCAAAAGAACCAATTGGAGGCAGCTCAACACCATGAAGATGCTAGCAGAGAGAACTCAACATTTAAAGATACTATATGAAGGGATGGGGATATATCAAGTGACGAGGTGACCATAATCCTCCTACGGGAACACCCTTATTGGTGCCAACAGAATATTTCAGACTTCTCATTGCTAGATATTTTATTCAATCTTTCTTTATATTATATTTGGAAACTTTCATGTTATGCTTATTTTACCAATTTCCAAGCAAATTATCGATTACAGACATATATAGATATAGAATAACATAGATTTATAATTATTAATTTGTCCCTTTGTTCAGCGATAATCAGCCTATACTTTTGATATGCAACATACCAGTGCACATTATTCATATAGCCTAACAGTTCATTAAAAAGTTTGTGATATATATATACTTATATATATATACTTATATATATGTGGTAGACAATATATATCCTTCTCTTATCAGTCCCCTTGCTTTGAATTTAATATATTTAATATATTCATCTAGTATTATGTATCTTCTACCTGCCCTGCCAGCTAATTGCTAACAAACTTGGGAGAGCACTGATGTCATCTGACAGTAGAAGTACATTTGATTTGAATACATCTGTGTCTTATATATTTGTTTTAGAAAAAATATATCCCTCTCTGACCAACCCCCTTGCTTTGAATTTAATAAAAACATTGTTACCAAGGGGGTGGATCAGAGAGGGATATATTTTGTCTAACATGTATATATAAAACTTTTATCATAATATCAATAACATCCCCTTTACTTCGCTTATTTGTTCTCTTGAAATTCCTTTCTTGATGAAGATTTTGTGGTGATATTTACTCCAAAAGTATTCTGCTACTGTAGCACCATTATCTTCTTGGCAAGAATGCAGTAACATACAGGCAATCAACCAGGCTAATCAAATTGATAAAAATGATTGGACAAATCACTACCAGCAGTCTCTTTAAAGTTTAGGCAGTAGCTGGTGCGTCTGCCGCCTTCCTTGATCCAATTTTGTAGCAAAATGCATTCAGAAACTGCAACATTGATATGGAGAGCAGGGTTTGTCCAGAGTATCTTTGTCAAGGATTGTAGTGTCTTGTGCTGCTGCAGAGCATATTGTAGTGACATTATTCAGACAGGCCACAGAATTAAACTCCTATCAAAACAATAAAAAAAATGTGCTCATCTGCCATTCATTTAGGCTGATTGCTTCATCAGTTTCCCAAATTTAGCAACTCCCTCCTTGAATGCAGTGCCCTATAACATGGTTCCATATAAAAAAAATACCAACACAATAAACCACAGTGGCATTGTTAGAATTGCCAAATTGGGGGCACAGTGATTAGTGGGCACCTCGGGGTGGGGTGGGGGTCAGGGGTAAAAAATAGGGAACATGTCCTCCATTCCCTTTAGCAACATAATTGTTACTATAATATCAACTGTGTTGGTTTGTTCACTAACCTAATGTACATTACAACCCTTACTAAAGGTACTAAAATTCACCATGTAACCATGGCAACCTCTAGCTAAAATTGTTATCTGGAATTGTGTAAACTTTTGTATACCTCATTGGCTGTTTTCAAAATGCTTTGCATTATTTAAAGAAAATTTGACCACTCATGCATGTATTTTGTTGCAGCAAAACATGTTTCATAGCTGGAATTATCGCCAATGAGTGTTACAATTGATGAAATGAGTAGAGTTTGGTTGTTTTACATGACAAACTATAGGCTGAACGATCAAAACACCACATTAAACACAACAGTTCATATATGTTGCAGCTCTGACAGTTTGACAGTGCCTTTCACTGGAATGTTGATTAGCCTATAATAGCAGCTTTCGTCTTTTACTTCAAGGAGGGACGAGGTTCCATCTGGCAAGAACCTCAGTGACCAGATCATATCAGCAGTCGTCTTGGCGGATTTACAGCAACTTCAGGCACAGGAGGTGGAAAGAATACTACTAGACATGCAACACAAGGTGCAAATCTTGTTAAACATTCAAATATCATTTAGGTCCTGAGGTTCAAAGTTTATTTGTTTGTGTAGCATACCAGGCTTTTAGCCAGGATTTTGTTTAAACCATGCGGAATTTAATATTTACTGTCCAATCCGATACCACCAACAGAGGGAATATTTTGATAAACTAGTTGATGTGATTTTTTTTAATGTTTGTATTGAAGGGCTTCATGTTTAGCTGTGAGCATATACTGTTTTAATTATTTTTCAAACCGGGTGTTGAACTTACTGGGTGCTCAACCTTCAAGTTGGGTGTTGAGTAACCAAATCAAATTCAAACCGGGTGCACTGCCTGGTTTACATGGCCTGGCTTTATTGACACTATTATGTTGAAAACATTTTGGGATTTGATACACCTCTTGTGATTCAGCACCATGTAGTATAAAGTATCCACAACGTAGGGAGTTGCCCTGCCCATAGGATCTCTGTTTTATTACATCTGCTAGACAATTGATAGTATTATGCAGGGCCTTTAGAGTTATAAAGTTTTAAAAAAATGGGTAATTATTGTGCATAGGCAAGTAAAAAATACACATGGTTTAAAAATATTCAATGTCGCCAAATACACAATGTTTAATAAATTACATCCCTGATATGTTTCAGACTTGTAAAGAACTATTAGTCATCTGGCAACAAGAAAATACTGCCTGGCTAGAGGAATGGTTGGATAATGTCTCTGCCATTTTCTTTGGAACATTCCAACTGTCTGAAGAAGAAAGAGAGATTGCACAGCTGCTTCAAGACAAATATGAATCGTTAAAGTAAGTCTGTTTAGTTAAGTGGCTTGCTTCAGTCTCTGAAAAGTTAAAAAAATCTAGCTGAATAATGTTTTAAATTACCCATTATCCATAAACACTTCTTGGCCAAAATACCTGCATATACCATACATATTGGCAGCCTTTCCTGAAACAACAGTTCCTAACTAATTCATTTGTTTTGATTTCCTTGTAGGGAGAAGCTGTTTCTTGAAATGTTAGTCGGTGAGTATGGGTTAGCAACCGTCTGGAGGATGACAGATGAGGAAAAACAGAGACAGATCGTCAGAAAGAAACTGCAAGAGAAAAAACTACGACAAGATGGTAACCTGGATGACATAGAAGATATGTTTGCCTCTGTCGTTAAGGTAAATTTTTATAAGGATGAAGAAAGAACTAGACTAGGGGAGTGTATCAATAATTCTTTATTGGTGCATTGGTTCATTTTATGGTGCCTATACTACGATCTGACTGGTTGAAATTGTAAAATTTTGAGCTCTTTAAAACCTTCATTACAGTATTGATACGATGATACTGTAAATACAATCATAGCTTACACCGGATTAAGCAATTGCAGTATACTAATATAGCTTATCAGACTATCGGACAAAAGGCAAAGAAGACTATATAAGGACGATTGAGGCAGAATTGGGGTAAATTTAAAACATTTCTTTTTGAAAATTTCTTGGCAATGTAAATGTCAAATTGTCATACAAAATTCAACATTTATTTGGTCAAGATGTGAAATACCAGCCCGTTTTGGATATTATGGTTGAAAATTAGTAGCTGATGTTGGCATTCATTCATAGCACTGTTCGATCACATTGCTACGGTAATACTGGAAGGTATTGTTAGGCGTGCAGTATACGGGCCCCCACAGTATTCGGGCACGATAGTATACAAACTTTTATGTAAATCTAGATAACAAGAAATTAGCTAGAAGAATTTGAGGGTTTCTGGTGAATTTTCGTCCAAAATAAGCTCTGACACTACGTTTTAGCGGCAAACTAAAGTATGATAAAGAAGATAAAGGTTCATTCGGAATTTAATGCTTCTATGCTTTCTATGAGTATGGTTCAGTCCAGTGCTCATTACCTGAAATTATGAATCTTAAAATCTCTACAGGGCAAAGAACCTTTTACTAAGCTTGTTGGTAACTTGAGAATTTTGAAGCAAAAGCAAATCCAAGAGAAGCTAGCAGCGAGGAAGGCAGCGGGAAGACTAGACTCTGACTCAGAGAGTGACTCAGGTAATTGTAGTAGAATATTTGCTCATATTCAGAGAGTGGTAATTGTAGTGGAGCATTTTGCTCTAAATCACAAAAGGGACTCGGGTAATTGTAGTAGAATATTTTGTCTGATATATGGATTCACTCTAGTGACTTAGGTAATTGTATAGTATTTGCTCAGGTTAAGAGAGTGACTTAAAAGGCAATTGTTGTATAGTATTTGCTGTTAGCAAGATACTTGCTCTGTGGGAGAGTCTCATAATTCTGTAATCCTCTCTTTTTTCAGAAGGTGAGGATGAGCCATCAGCAGGAGACTTGCTCTCTGACCTCCAGCTCAGATTGGACAGAGAGCTGGATGTCATTCTCGCTATGCTGAATGGGCGGGGCACCGACAAAGCCAGCCAATCAGAGAAGATGGAACTGTGGCTGCGACTCCGCCTCGAAAGGATGAGAGCTCAGTACGCTCTGGATTTCACTGAGAGTGCTCTTGTGATGGGATTGGCAGAGAGGGGTAAACTCAACTGGGAGAAGAGGTAGTATTAATTCTCATCAAGGAATTCTCATCATCCAGTTAATGATCAAATTTTGTAGCTCAGATTTCTTTTGCCTGAAAAGTTCTAAATTTTATAGAAAAAATGTGCTATGCACTTTTTAAATGACAAATTAACCATCTATACATAACAGTTTGCTGTTTGGTACCACATAAACAATTTCCTGGCATAGGTGCTGATCACTTTTCAAATTGACTAGAGTATCATCTTCAGTGTGTGAAAATTTGAGCATTCACATTATCAGTGTGCTTCCCCCCCCCCCCCCCGCCCCGGCCCTGTGCGATGCACTCTGTCCAACCAAGTTCCCTTGTATGCTCATTTCAACATCACAACAGGATTCAGCTAAGGACCATTATTTGTGTTCATTAAACTATTAGCCCACACAAGCCCTGTCTATCAAATGTATGCTATTCACTTCTGCAGATACTGTCAGACTTTGAGTTGAATTTAAAATTCACAAGAAAATTCCCATTAATTTTGCCAGCTAAAATTGCCACAAACTTGTTTAATTCAGGTTGATATAAGATTGTTTTTTCACATATCAGCCAGATAGTAATATCAGCCAGACACATTTTCCCTAAAGCTTGCCCCTGTTGTAGATAATTCATAAAAAGTTTTTTATCTGTGTTTCGGTCTAGCTTAACATCTGATCAAAGACGCTACAACAGATTGGCAGTTGAAAGGTTCAGAATTCGACAAGGAGCACGAGATGCCAACCTGATGGAACCAGTTGACAAGGAAGACAAAGCCCTCCCGCAGAAAGGTACTGCCCATTATTGAGAATATTCTGTTTTTTTAAAAGGTATACAGTTCTGGCCACAAGGTGTATTTCACAGACCTCATGAAATTGGAGATTGGTAGAATCCCCATACATAACAGCTAATGAGCTGACCATTCTAGCAGTTTTATCATTCTTGGGCGAGAGTTATTTATAAACATAACATGTATTTACTTTATACAGGAGCTAATATTTGTTGCCCTGAATCCAATCATATGAAACTGTGTTTTTATATTCTGCCACAAAATGGCATATTTTCACTTACAGTTTAGTATTGTTATTGTTCATCCATAGCAGCAGCAGAGTTAAGAATGTGTTCCACCATCGTTGGCCCATCTAAGAGTGCCAAACTATTACTGCATGAATTGTAATTCCTGTATTACATTTGTAATATCTACAAAGAATATTTACCTTCGCAGATAATACTAACCCCACCCACCCCCAGTAGGCAGCTGCCAATTCATTTTAAAATTTGTTGGCATTACAACAGGTGATATGATGTCATGGCGGACATCTGTCTTAAAGGAAGTTCTGAAATGTCACCATGTGGAGCGGGAAATCCTCCTAAGTATCATGATGGACAAAGGCAGCGATGACCTCCGAGATGCGGCCAGACAGATGACCCAAGGAGACAGAGAACAGAGACTAATGGAACTGCGAAAGAAAGCAGAGAATCTAAACCTGGTTGAATCAGGTAAGATGGATATCATGTGGGGTTAACCATTGGGTGACAGGAGACAGAGAACAGAGACTAATGGAACTGCGAAAGAAAGCAGAGAATCTGAACCTGGTTGAATCAGGTAAGATGGATATCATGTGGGGTAACCATTGGTCGTTGTCATTGGGTGAATCATCTCCACCACTATTCAATTTGAGAGCATGGAGGCCAGAGTGGCTAACGCACTGATTATTGTGATTTATTGATCTCAAATTTGATTATAGACTTGGTCGTTAGCTTTGTCGCAAGTTAATTCATCTCAACTGCCAATCTCTATCCAGTAATTTTAAATGGGGAACTGTGAAGTGGCAGTGACGGGTTGTTGGATATCGTGTGAGCGCACCTGTAAATCTGAGCATGTGCATTGTCTGACAGGTCACCGATGAACATAGGGATAAACTGAAAGTCCTGGCTTTGATACAAGACTATTAACCCATAACTTATCCTCCTTTGACCCTGGAAAATGGGATATGACTGTTCAGACATCATCAAACCCAACTACCCCGTCCCCTAGCTAGTCAGCAGAATATAAAAATGGGCAAAATCCTTAGATTCTATTAAACAAGTCTTATAATAACAGGATAAAAACAAGAAATGCCTGCATAGTGGTTTTGACATATGAAATAAAACATATATCACACAAATAATAATATTAGTTTGAATTAACTGAATAATATTTTTCAATTAAATGGAGCAAATTTTACTAAGGCATTTGAGTTTTGTTTTTTTACAAATTCTTCTTTGATCTTAAGGTGACAATGAAGCTAACCAGGACATCTTGGAGGAGGCAGGAGCAATAAAGAGTGTTCTTAGGAAGCAGAGCCTGGAGACGATGACAGAGAGAGCAGTGACCCAGGAGGATGTTAGCATCTCACTACTGGCACACCTACAGGAGAACCAGGATAAGGAGATAGAGAGAATCATCGATAAGATGCATGGATTGGTGAGATGTAATGATTATATGATAAGGAGGAGATGGAGGGAATCACTGATAAGATGCATGGAATGGTGAGATGTAATGATTATATGATAAGGAGGAGATGGAGAGAATCATCGATAAGATGCATGGAATGGTGAGATGTAATGATTATATGATAAGGAGGAGATGGAGGGAATCACTGGTAAGATGCATGGAATGGTGAGATATAATGATTATAAAATAAAGAGTCAGATAATTATGTTTCATCAATTTGTGTGTCTCAATATATATATATATATATATATGTTGCAATCAAGTCTTGTGTTTTTCCCAACAGACAGAAGAACGTCTGTCAAGATTGAGGATGGAGTTTATCTGGGCCAGGAAGCAGTCAGCTGGCAAGAATGTCCTGGTAACTTTCACCCAGTATGATGGAGTGGCAGATGAAGACAGTCTGATGAAAGTGAGTTTCCCAGAGTTTATCCCTTTGGTATGATCAGTTTGTGGGTACCAATGTCTTATGATGACAGCCTTACATAGGTGAGTTAGACAATTTATCATCTACATTGTTTGGTCATAGCTTTCACACAGTGTGTTTGTATTGACAGACAAGCATATATTAGAAAACAATTACACTAGTAGATGCTAGTAGATGTCAACAGATGCCCATGTACCCAACAGTTAAAAGCTTGGAGACCAGTGATGTCCACATCCACACTCTCTGGAAGACTGTTCCAAACTCTAGCAGCAGAGTGAATGAAGCTTCTGTCCAAAGTGTGATTTCTAATATCTGAAATAACGAGAGCTGGGTTTGGCTAGACAAGCTGGATCTGGAAACAGGACGCATTTCATGTGGAGGGGGAAGCATGGCATGGAGATCATTTGGACGGACACATGTGTGCATCTTGTATAATGTGGTGACTGCAGCAACCTGTCTTCTGTGATTCATGGTAGGGACGGACACATGAGTGCATCTTGTATACTGTGGTGACTGCAGCAACCTGTCTTCTGTGATTCATGGTGGGGACGGACACATGTGTGCATCTTGTATAATGTGGTGACTGCAGCATCCTGTCTTCTGTGATTCATGGTAGGGATGGACACCTTTAAGCAGGGTATAGTGACTTCATCAACACCAATGGTTTGGAGTGCCTTCTTCTGGATATTACCAAGTTGACTAAGACTAGTTAGAGGGGCATCAATCCAGCACAGAGAAGCATTTTCCACACTGTGGACTTGTATACAGTTGCTCTGCATTCATCATTCATTTAGAAGTGCACCTAGCTACTGTGCAACCCTTACAGAGAACAGATGAAGGCGGATTACTTGTAGCATATGGTGTATTCATGGATGCATGTCTTGACAAACGGTGATCAACCCAGAATCACAAATCACTTATAAAGGCTACTAAACTGTCAGTTTAATTTATATCTGTAACATTCCATTTGATGTCCCCATTGTTTCAGGCTTACCTCAGTAGACAAATACGAGATTACTAGAACAACAAATATTTGTTTTCAGTTTGCCTTTCATAAAGGTCCTGCTAGGATTGGAATGTCAGGCCCACTAACTTCATTACATAGAACAACAAGTCACAGAAATGCATTGGTCAGTTTATGTTTACATAGATGTGTTCCCTCTTCTTGGTATTGTGTTCCAGGCCCTGCACAAGAAGTATGACTTCCTCATGGACAAGGCTCTCCTGGACCTCTTGAGGAAACAGTGCGGGGAGGCAGAGTGGGCCAAACTGTCGGAGAGAGAACGGCAGCGGAGGCTGATGAAACTTAAACTGGAGGAGAAAAGACTAAGAAGAGAAGGTAATTAGAAAATCAATGAGGATGTTAAGACAGTCTAAAAAAATCACCTCATTAGATAAACAATGTGCTTTTATTGCATGACTTCTGAAAAACCTCAATTTTTTTAACACATGGCTTTTGGACCATGGCAGTGGATATGCAATATAATTATACATGCATTTTATATTGTCTTTCTATATTTATATATATATATATATATATA
>JAODFY010122242.1:0-11399 GCA_027580055.1 Paracaudina chilensis | reverse complement strand
CGGGCGGGGGGGGGGGGGGGGGGGGGGGGGGGGGCACGTATCCCTTGTGGGAACAGAGAAAGACTTACAGGTATAGAGTTTAGTATCGAAAGAATTACAATTATTACACCAGTGCTTCCCAGCAGGGGGTATGTGCAGGATAGGGGGCACGTATCCCTTGTGGGTATACCAGTGCCAAGGTTAGCCCTGGCTCTAACATTTTGGTGTCTAGTGATGCAATTTTAACACATAAATAAAAAAAACTGTGAAAAACATGAAAAAGAGGACCCCCTAGGTGCACATGCACAACTTGATCTAAACTGTGGGTGTCCAAACTGCCCAAAAGGTGTCTATGACCCCGAGACCCCTTGTAGCATTATAACCCTGACAACTGCTTCCCAAAAGGGGGGTATGTGCAGGCTACGGGGAACATGCCCCATTGTGGGTACAAAAAAATGTGATGCTGGGAGTTTAATAAAAGTGCAAAATTATGAACCTTAAAGCTTTGGTACTGTCAGACTTTGAGAAGCAAAATATGAATCTATCTCTCAAGTCTGCTGGTTTTAATCACTCTGTACATTTTCCAACAACTATATTCTACTCATTTTGCAAATTGTAACACTCATTAAGTGAGAAGCGAAGCTCAAAAACACATTTTACTTGTTTGGTTCAGCTACAAATTATTTGCATAAACTGATGATTATTGTCCCTATAATTATTACATGTGCATTTAAAAAAATGGCCAATGAGATACACAAATGTTTACGTTAATCTAGATGGCAATTTTAGCTGGTAAAATGCAACATAATTTAGGGGAATGTTTTAACCCAAAATAAAGTCTGATAATTAATTCCTTTAAAAGTGATATGATTTTATTAGCCCTCAGTCCTGAAGCACTCAGCCCTATAGTCCTCAGCCCTATAGCACTCAGCCCTATAGTCTTCAGCCCTATATCACTCAGCCCTATAGTCCTCAGCCCTATAGCACTCAGCCCTATAGTCCTCAGCCCTAAAGCACTCAGCCCTATAGTCCTCAGCCCTATAGCACTCAGCCCTATAGTCCTCAGCCCTATAGCACTCAGCCCTATAGTCCTCAGCCATATAGCACTCAGCCCTATAGTCCTCAGCCCTATAGCACTCAGCCCTATAGTCCTCAGCCCTATAGCCCTCAGTCCTGTAGCACTCAGCCCTATATAGTCCTCAGCCCACAGCCTGCAGCCCCACAACCCATAATACTGTGTCTTATTTTTTGTTTCAGAGTCCGTCTACAGTACAGTGTTATACGTCCCTAAACGAATATGTCTTGCAGCTGACGGGGGCTAACAACGGTGAAACACTCATATGCAACACAGCCCTAGGCAGGAATGTATCGGTGAGTATGCCAACCTCTGTATGTGATGGGGTATAGGGGTGGGGTAGTATCTTCTTTGGTCTCCCTAAATGTGAATGTTTTGCAGGTGAAAGGATCCATGATCAACAGCCAGAACTCTCATCAGGGATGTGCCCACGCCGGGCAGTGCCGGTTGTTGCCACCCGGCACTCACGCATTTCACCCGGCACTCATTCAAAAATGTCTCTTCAGTTATCTTACAATCAGGTACAAATATTGCACCATTTTGCATCTGAGGGGCCCAAGAAATCAGAAAATTTTCAGAAGGGGGAGGGGGACACCCCCTCCACTTAGACCCCTCCCCCAGGACGCATTCAGAATAGGCACATCCCTGGGTATGGGTTCTAGAATAAGAAACCCCATTATTATAGCAGAATTAATAAGAAAATAAAATTGTCATTTTCCAACAAGGTGGGGGGACTTTCCAGGGTAGGGGGAATATGTTCTATGAAATCCCCTTCCCCCAGGGTAAATTTCCCATTACACTGTTTTTTGTACTCTTTGTAGTCAGTATTACACATCCTGCCTACTTATACCTATGTACATAGCACTGTTAGCACTACATGTTAACTACAAAGTTTATTATATCCGGACCATACCATCAGCCCTACATGCATAATATGTGTACATGTATTATTGTAAGGTCTGATAAACTATGTTGACACCTTTGTTCAGTACTTATGAGATTATAGGATTTTCTGATCAGATAGGCCTATTGTGTCCCAATCATTCAATGGTGCCTGGGTTATGATCTCCATTGTATTTAATTTGGGCCAAGGTGTTACAGGGCTCTATAGTAACTAAAGTAAAACTAGTTGTGTACATGCACAATCAACAGAATCATGATCTACACATTTGATTTTTAACATTCAGTCCAGTTCTACAAATTAGGATTGTTATATTCATAGTAAATACAGATCACGTGTACTGTACTACTGGCCAGTTGCTATCAGTATGAATAGAGGTGGAAGACCCAATGACCCGGTATGGGACTCTTTTAAAATGCAAACAATGAAGACAATTTAGTTATATAGTTCACAAGTTGAGAAGATTGCTGCAAGCAAATAGTTGGTGAAAGTTTTGCATTGCTGATTTTACAACTCAGTTCAAAGGTAAAGCAATTGTACACTCTAAATTGCAACTTAACTAAAGATGTTTTTAGGTGTTTTATGTGAATTAAATGGCATATATGAGAGAGAAGCCTTTACCAAAAGTGCCCATATATATATGTGATGTTTTATGTCTTCTGAATCTTCATTGAAGTTTATTACTAAACATGGAGGGTATTTTTATAATTCAATTGAAAAACAACTTGATTTATACATTTTAGGGGTTTTGACCAGTTTTAGGTGGTCAAACCTACCCGGTTTAAACCAGGTTTTAACCGGTTTAAACCGGGCGGTTTAAACCACCCCGGTTAAAACCGATCAACCCTTTCACACCAAAACAGCGGTTCCCGCACCGCAGGGTCCACACCGGCGGGAAAACTCTACGTTTTCTGTAGCGGATTTCGCCTAGCCCTAGCTGCATAGGCCTAACCTAAGGCCATGGATGCGTCCAGTGAACAATTTCAAAAACAAATAATATCGAATTTTATTTTATTTAGGCCTAGGCATATTTCTTATTTTTGTTTTAATTTATTTTGTATAGGCCTAGGCCTACAGTTTAATAATACAATGAATGCAATATTATAGGGCCTAGGCCCTATAGGCCTAACGTTAGGCCCCATATTTTAGCACATTATTATTTGTTCATACATCATCTGGTATAATATATTGTATCCTGAATTCTTGCAAATTAACATTGAATAATTACATTTATTTCCATAGAATATTGTCAAGAATAAGTAGTTTTGATGTAATTTCATATTTCCCCCAACTTCAATTTCTTCACAAAAAAAAACGTTTCTTAAAAAGCAGGATGACAAATTAAAAGTATAACATTTTGATTTTTGTCACCCATTTGAAGTTATTTTGGTATGGAGAGGAAAAGAAGGTTATAAGGAGGTTATATAAACTACCATCACCAAGGCTTAATTTAACGTCTAAAAGGAACATAATGAATGATATTTAGGCCTATAGGGGTTGAATACTGGGCAATGAAAGTGAAAATAAACGTTTGAGGGTACTTTTCAAAGCAATGAATGTTAGAATATTGTGTACAAATTGAGGGGAATATTTCAAATCATATGAGGAAAATATTATAGGACCTAAATTAGAAAATGTACCCAAATTTGCACTAGGCCAAAGCTACAAATTAAAGAAAAACAACGCAAAATGTGCCAAAATTAGAATCTCAGTTAAAATATGAAAAATATAATCAACTCTAATGTATGATCATATTATTAACAAATACACTTCAAAATATGATTCCAATGCCAAATTCATTCAAAAGGTGTCTTCTCATCAATCATATGATGAATAACATTTAGGGGGTTTATACTGACACACACAACTGAATAGGACTAACGTAAGACCTACTGGGGGTTGAATACTGGTCGTGGGGATAGTTTTCAAAGTGACCCTCCTTAAAATTAAATGCAGAATTAATTATATTTGGGTGGTAATAAAAGACAGACAATCGTTCTTTAAGAAGATGCATCGCCCCCAAAACTGCGCTGGCGGATGCACATCAAAAGAAGCAATTAAAACATAAATTTCCTTCAAAAAATTCACCTTCAATTTTCGCCATTTTCACAGCATTTGCAGTTCAATATATAATAAACATATTCAATAACTTTCGAAGCGTCATAATATCTTCTTCTTTGAAAATAATAAGGTTAGTGCATTTAGGGACTTTATGGCGAGGGTTAACTTTCTCGCGGATCTAATCCAGCTAATAGCTAATTGTGGTGTGTACCCTATATAACCACCTTTATGTGGTGGCGGCCATTTTGGCGACCATCTTGAATATTTCAAAATGCTCAAAGGTGCTGCGTATGCATCACACAGATCTTAAATGGATAGGTCCAAAAGAGAGGGAAAATGTGAAAAAACATTGTGCAGACTTTTGGGTTTTCAGCTTGGGCACTAGATTATATGTATCCTTGTATTTCATGTTGTGTGAAGGTTTTATCAAAACAAACCTCTCAAACGTGCACAGATGTTTAATGAAGTAGGACCATCTACTTTAATTCTTACGATCTGAATGAAAGAGAACAACTGACGTCACAGTTTGCAAACTTCTTGGTCAAGGCTAACCTTAGAGAAGACAAATACCCAACAGGTAACCTTAACTTATATGGAAGAGGATAAAAAGATACACAAGACACTGCAATCAGCATCAATATAAACGAGACACAACCCAACAGGTAACTTTAGCTACATATGAAAGAGGATAAAATAGAGACAAGGCACTGCAATCAGCTGCGATCAGCTTCATAAAGATTATATATATATATATGAACCATTGCAATGCCGTTAAAATCCAAGCATGCGTTTTTAAAACCGATTACACAGTGCACTGGAATATCTAAATGATCCATTAAAATACCATTAAAATACAATTAATATACCATTAAAATACAAATAATCGCTATTATCGCAAGAGGCTCCCATAGAAAATAATTAATGGGGCAAATAACACTTCAACATGTGGATTATTGGGTTAACATTTTGATAGACAACTTTCTTTTCTTTTAGAATAGGTTCTTGAAATAGTCTCACATCTGTAACTATTAGTCACACTTATTCTTCCTTGTAATGAAGTGATAATGATATGGTGTCACAGGTCAACTGAGAATAAACGTTCATCACACACGTCGCACTTACATTGTTAGTGACAGTTTTTCGAACGTCATCGAAATAAATGAAGGCTACATTTTCCGATGTGAATAAACTGATTCGTTTGAGTTTGGATCACAATAATCATCTCGTATTGGATCCATGCTCTTTAGCCGATCTCCCGCGCCTTCTGTATTTATACATCTGCAACACAAGCATTAATTTTACAAGAGATCTTTTTGTCGACAGAGATTGCCAGGATGGTACCATCCCAAGTTTGTCTGATTTGAAGATAAATCAAACTAAGACTGATAAAATAGATGTAAACTTCACTTCAAACTTTCCACAGCTCAACTATTTGTCTTTGGGAGCCGAAAACCTAATCATAGAAAGTAACGCCCTCGCTAGCTTGGATTCACTAAAATGGCTCACACTATATGACATACAGTTGTCAGAGTTTCGCAGTCTGAACATAACATCTATTGATAACCTGACGTGCCTTCACCTGTTTAATATAGATTTCTTCACCATAGCTATACAGCATGACAGACTTCCGTGTTTGGGTGTCATTAACGCAACGCTTACACATCTACCAGCTGGAGTCTTTGATCATTTACCCGCATTGAGTGTGCTATATCTTGAATCAAACGATGAATTTGCTTACATCGATCGACATGCGTTCATCGGATTAAGGGAATTACATTCGTTATCACTTTGGGATAATAATTTGTCAACTTTACCAGACGGATTTTTTTCTCATTTCCCTTCCCTCGAGAGATTGTTCCTTAAACAAAACCGATGGTCATGTGACTGTCATCTTGCATGGTTGGGAGAGTTTCTTAAACACTATGGCATAGACCTCAATAATGCGGAAGAAACAGTCTGCTCTACCCCTGCTATTCTCTCTGGTACACCCCTCATCAACATTACACAAGCTGACCTTACTGGTTGTGACCCAACGACCACTGGCTCACCAGCGAATAATAATTCCCATATGCCTACTGATAACGTCACGAAAACGAGCTCTCTTGGGCTGTACGCCTTCATTACATTACCTGTGGTCTTTGTAGTTATTGTTGCTCTTGGGTGTAAATATTATTGTAAACGAGGAGTCAACCAACCAATGATTCATATGACTCTAGCCGTTACAGCAGTTACCAATGACGACGATGATTATCAGACGGTTCCAGACACCATATCGCCCGCTATCCCAGGTAATTATAAATCCCAGACATCTCAACCAGTGTACGACCGGGATATCATTGATCGTTCTATTGTGTCGTCCTCTATCCCGGGTACTTTTACATCCCAGATATCTCAACCAGGGTATGAGCGTCACATCAGAAAGCCTCCTCCAATATCGCCCTCTATCCCATGTAGTTATACATCCAAGATATCTCAACCAGAGTATGAGGAACCTACCAGAGAGCATCCTCCTACACCGCCCTCTATGCCGTGTACTTATACATCCAAGATATCTCAACCAGAGTATGAGAGACCTACCAGACGGCATCCTCCTACATCGCATTCTATCCCATGTACTTATACGTCCACGATATCTCAACCAGAGTATGAGGAACCTACCAGAGAGATCCCTAATACACCGTCCTCTATCCCAGTTACTTATACGTCCAAGATATCTCAACCAGAGTATGACGAACCTACCAGACGGCATCCTCCTACACCGCCCTCTATCCCAGGTACTTATACGTCCAAGATATCTCCACCAGATTATGAGCGGTATATCATTAAATAAGAAGTGTAATTCATTTACATGTCAATGAGATTGGGAGTTCAAATTTGGAACGCTTAAGATGTCGTTAAGATAAGACTTGATTATCCGCGGTGTTATCTACTCTTTGTAATTACGCTAGAAAATTTTGGTAAATTATAGCCACTTACTTTATCAATCCACGTATCACTGAAGTAGACGAAAATAGAGTGTAGTTGTTTTACGCGACGAGATGAAAGCATACCGCTAAGAGAAGGAGCCTGCGACCCAGTGTCTGAACTTGTAACAGAGGATCTACATACATGGCTTACCGTGTTTACCAAACCAAGCGTTAAACACACACACCCACACGCACAGGTGGGTTTTACATTCAGTCCGAGGACTCCATTGAAATTTCCTTTATCTTAACCCTAACCTTGACAATACCCTAACCATTGTTCGAACGTACGACGACCTTTTGTTCATATTGAATTTTTCTTCTGAGGACCTGAAATTAATTTGTTCAAGTCGTCGGACCTGCTGCAAAACACGTCCACACACACACAAACCCACAAACCCACATACACACAAAAACACATACGTTGTTTGAAGATTATTTGCAGTCAAACTTGAATTGTTTGTTAATATGATAAGAGTCGGCGGATCATATTTCTTTTAATCTCAATATTGATTTCTCAACATATACAAAGTTGTTTGTATCTGTCTGTTTTAATGTCTGTGATAATGTAAACACATGGTTTGTATTTTACTTTCGTAATTCCCATTTCAGTCAACTTTGTATTGATTCAGACACAAAGTTCACATTCACATTTCACACTCAAGATACCTGCATCAAAACCAATATGGATAATCTTCTACCCATGATCATTATATATACCAAATGTGATATAAATCTGACACACGCCTAACCACAGGGCCAGATTCCGACCTTGGGGTCCCGGGACACTTTAGGTTCGGTGGATACCACATACACAGATATTAAAACATATACCAAATCAATGTTATAATAGCCAGAAGAGCCCCTGCATGTATATGGCTATAACATGCATTCTGAGTGTTTTATAGCTTCCTCTAGCAGTTATTAAATTGTGAAGGTTTTACGTTCAAACTTGGTAATGTATGATGTCAGATGACCAACCTTTCCAGGGTCAATTTATATTTTGGTAGGGGAGAGGCACTGTGACAGATGCCCCTTTTGCCCCTAATAAATCTGGCGCTACCAATGATGTTATGTTCACAACTTAAATTGTCACACACATACACACTGACATGACTGGAGAAGTTCATGAAGTGATTAAACCATTAGACCTAGTCAGTATCCATCTAACCACAGCTAATCATGTGGGTAAACATGCATACCTCCTGGGAGGTGTGAACTGCTTGCAAAATGTGTTTAAGTCTATGTACATAATTCACTCATGCATGTAACACTAAGGAGTGAGTCTTTAGAATTTGGAAATAGAACCAACTAAATGTTTATGTTTTGTAGTCATGACAGTACTAGGTAGACCCCTCCATGAACATGTGAAGGCAAAATTACAAACTGGGTTAAGGTCACTGTAGTAATCCTTCCCCCGACTTAGTGTCTATAACTTGGGGATGGGGCTGTAATGAGTGATAGAAAAACATGTTATATATATAATGCTGATATCCCCACCCCCACCCCCATCATAACAGAATATCCCCATCGCCTGATTACTGTAATCATCATGCTTTTCTATCCCCATTACAGCATTTATGGAAGGGTCTGACTGCCAAACATACACATTTAACTGGTACTACCAAATTCTAAACACTCACTAATACATGCATAAGTGAATGATGTACATAGTACACAGCTTTGCAAGCAGTTCACACCTCCAAGGAAGACTCTACGTCTACCTAAAGGATTAGCTGTGGTTAGGTGGATACTGCCTAGGTCTAATAGTTACATCATGATAACGGTGAACTCACCTGTTGGCCTTTAACGAATGTGCTGAAGCGCTGCCCTGGTGTTTCCTTCTTGTGTGCTTTCTCTTCTGACTGTTGGTGAGATTTCATTTAAAAACTATATAATAGAAATCCGGTTCAGTTACCATGAAGGGAGGGGGGTTCGGGGATGGGTGGGAGTCAGGCTCATGCCTCATGCCTTAGTTCCTCATACAATGAAGGGACACTTGACAATCTCCATAAACACTTTTCGTAAGTACAATCACAAATTTACAAGTGCGATAAATTATGTGCAGAAACGATAGACAAACTTAACACTTGAGTTAGTATTGAAGTGGAACATCAAGAACAAAAGCTTCACCCATTTTATAAAGTGCAAAATATTTCTCCTCAATTTGTTTTTAGGAAATAGAATTTCGATTTGAATGATCTTTTTTCTTTTTAATATGAAGAATAAATTAAGGCGGTGTTATTTTTATCATATACTGTCATAAGTGATTTTTTGGGGGGCAATACAAAATAATGTTCTTTTTCATTTGTTCTTGAATCTTGAAATGTTAAATCACTTTTCTTTAAGCATAAAGAAACTCAAAATATGCTAGATATCTGCTATAATATGATATAATAATCTCATGTGGTGGTGGTGGGGGGATGGAGGCAAAATTATTCTTTTTGTTCAATTATTAATTTGTAATAGTTACTCTATTTTATTTGATTGATATCACTGCTTACAATTAACTTTGGGAGCAGCGTGTACAGTCAGTCTCCAATCATCCTGTTCAATTCTTAGTTTGTAATTTGAGTGATGTAATTTAAAAGGTATTTAGAACAATCTAACTGGGATGACAAAGATTGAACTCAGTGAAAAATTATCATAAAAATGGGTGATGGAAGATGGCAAAAATGGGTTAATATTTACTTGACCTGTCTGGGTGGGTAAGAAGGATGGGCAACAACAACAATAAAGTGAGATAGAGGAATAATGATGTTAAAACCCGTGCTGTCACAATCTGCTGGTCTTAGTTCTATAGATTTTCATGCCAAGATTCAGTAACTCTGCAGGCAGTGAGTGCCTGGGTCATATGATTGTCTTCAATGATAGAACCAACCTTGTTCTATATGGCGCAGAATTTCCATTAAAGCTTTGTTATGATTGAAATGACTCAATTTGATGCAAGTGACAAGACAAAACCAGAAAACCCAAAGGTTTAGTGGTTCCGATGCCGATGAGATTTTATGAAAAAATTTCGGAAGTCAGAGTTTTTATAAGTAAGGCACAATGTATCTATCTTGATTACTTCTAGTGATTGACAACAGCACTGGTTTAAACTCAACTGGCAAACATTGTGAAGTGAGTGAAGAATGTGAAAACAAATACAAACTTAAGAGTTCTTCTCAAAAAACAACATATATTTCATTTCATTAGATATATGAAACCAGTATAAACCCTGATGTGAGGGTGTGTATGTGTGCAGTTGAATGTGTGTGTGTGTGGGGGGGTTGGCATTTAACTGCCTTGCCTATTCGGTCATGTTTTAGATAGCTCCTATGAATTTTTCTTCTGTTCTGTCCCTACTTTGCAATTGACATTGTAATTGGACAGAGAGAATTGAAGACAATTTGAGCACGTCAAGTGGACAAATTAAAATTAAAATAATACTCGAGGGGTGGTGGGGAGGGGGGGGGAGGGATAACAGGTATATTGATGGTACCAAGAGTCGGTCCCTGTAACATGCTCCATAACTTGCAACAATACACCAAGTATGGTACCAAGAGTCGGTCACTGTAACATGCTCCATAACGTGCAACAATACACCATACATTGCCACTTGATGTACTCTATATACTAGACAAAATATTAACTGCAGAGGATTATTAAATAGGGTTAATTTGCAATTTTCCAACCCCTCCTCTTGTAATGGGGTGTAATAAATTCTTTTCACAGGCCGATGTCCCTCTTTCGCTTACAGTCTGTCTATAGAGATGTCGTAACAGGCAACAATGTAACCAAATGTTTTGTGAAGTAGAACATAACAAAAGATTGTTAACACAATAACAACAACAAACCAAAATGATATGATAACACTTGTGTTAAGACACTAACAATATCTACTGTATGGTACCATTATAGTGTAGACATAGACTATACCAAACCTGCACATCTACTGTCAGTGTATTATGAGTAACAAAAACTAGGAAGCCTTAATTTGCCTTGGTTCGTAAAACTGTCATCATCCATTTCATTCCTAAATGAGTTGTAAAAATGCTGATTTTACTGCCAAATCGATTTCTTAAAGAATTTCAAGGAAAAAGGCTGCATTATTCTATAATCAGTACAAAGTATGATCTTGTCAGAAATTAAACTGCATTTTTTAAATGTATAATGTGGAATCTTACAATCAAATATTTGTTTGTTTATTGTAACATTTTTGGTTCCTTGCTTTAGCAAAAGGAACCTATGTAATCAGGTTGGCGTGTGTGTGTGTCTGTGACACCTGACCTTGGGTACGCTCTATCTCAATAATGGAAAGTTGGATTGAGGTCATACTTGGAATATAGATCTGCCATATTGAGAAGGTGTGCCCTATTTTTTGGTGCTCATATCTTGAATATTAATGAGGTTATGGGGTCAAACGTAAAAATCTTAA
>JAODFY010122131.1:0-11400 GCA_027580055.1 Paracaudina chilensis | reverse complement strand
TTTATCATGGTTAATTGGAGAGGGATGGTCTTCCTATAACTACTAGTTCTTGACACTATATATTTTTTTAAATATATATTAAGTTTTGGCACGCAGCCAAAAGACCAGAGTCGAGCTCCTGCATGAGATGACACAGAAGGAGGACGTGGAAAGGCGCGGGACCGTTTAAGATAAATGGGGGATGACATCCTACGCCAAAATAACATTGACAAGGAGAGTCAGGCTGTTTATGATTTACTGGGTAAGGGAAGAGGCAAAAACCGTAACATACTTCTGACAGGCCCGGCAAATTGCGGTAAAACCTGTTTGTTGTTGCCCCTCACGGTGATCTACGAGGTGTACTCGAACCCTGCAACAAACACGTTTGTGTGGGTGGGGGCCGAGAAGGCAGAAATCATTTTTTGAACGTATCAACAAAATAGATGGAAACATAGAAGATAGAACATTTGCAATACATAAAGGTCCATGTTTCGAATTCCATTGGATTCCTTTGACTTTCCTTTGCGATTTGCTTAACTTTGTCTGAAACAACTTAAAACAGACAACAATGTGGAAAGAGATTAATAAATGCTTTGTTCTTGGATGGTCCATGTATAAGAGTTGCATAGAATTAAAAATATAATAAACAGTTTCAACAAATCTCACCTCTTGTAATGACACTGAAGATAGCGTGCTGATATTGTTTGTATTCTCTTGCAATGAAACACTCATAAGTAGCAACCACACCTCTACTGGTTTCAACTGCATGAGTATTCCTTTCACCTGGTGGTACCGGTGATAATCCTCCATTAACCCGCCAACGCAAATCATCCAATGGACGCTCGGTGTTTTCTAATCGCGTTGTTAATGTTGCTCTCTCGTCAGCAGATAGAGTTATATATGGAAACTCATTCGGGATGACTTGTGCTACGACAGTTTGTTGAAGAAGCAAATGATATATCATAACATATGAAAAGATTGGTTTAACAAATTCCTAATGCTGAAATTTGTGGGATGAATTTGTGATCACTCTTTTGTTTTTCTGATTTGGGCGTTAATAAGAAACTCTTGTATTTTAATGCTTATAAGAGATTAGGCATGGACTAATGTAGGGAGATCTTCGTAACCGACCGAATTCATCAAAAAGACCATTTGTTTCTACGTTTCTATGGACACACGCTGCCTTGAAAAAATATTACAGCTTGACGATGTGTTTCTGCTTGATCTAAGTTCATTTAATACCCGCCTAATACACACTAGCACGGGTTTTTACTTGGAAAATGGTTGATTCTTTATGAGGTTAAAATCGATATGTTGCACTTTCGATCTAAAACACTTACCAGTCTCATTGGATACAATCGCCCTCAGCTGTACATTGCTGCCAACATCTACTCTATAAATACCAGCTCTTATAGTATAGTTGTTAGAACTTGTCAGATGTAGAGTAGTTGGATCACCCACTGAAGAACTAGAGTCTATCAATTCACCTCTTCTTGAGTTATTGTATATTAGAGAGAAATCTATCATATTGTTTCCCACTAGATTTCCTTTATAAAACGTGACAGTATCGGTACTGCGAGATCTGTATACAAGTATAGAGGTTGTCTTCCCAATTGCAGCTAATGGCTCTTTGATGAGTACTGCAATATTTTCTTCTGAAACTGTTAATGCTGAAAAGTTTTAAAAAGAGAGATTCATCATTACCATAAATTCTAGGTTCAGCTATGTATCAATTAATAACAATAAATCGTATACTTCGTGCATAGTATTTTATTACATTGATTTAAATCTAGATATTTATGCACCGTAGTCTATTCTCGGTCAACATTACTCCCATGTAGTATCACTCCGGCATTTTGTAATGCAAATATGTCGGTATTTAGCATATCTAGTCTTTAACCAAAATCGCCCGACATAACCAATGTATGAGGGGAAATTGTCAATTTTATGCATTTTGTGGATATTTTTGTAAAACAGATGGACCGTTTTCAAAAGTTAATACCAATACGCACGACGCATGACAAAATATTGTTGTTTCTGTATTTTTCTGTATCCCTTAAAATGTATGCACTTCCCTTCACTTGACACGTTTTATAGCCTATCTTGTCAAGTGATAATATTGGTATTAGCATCTATAGTAAATATTTTGATTAATATCTGCTCAATCAGTCAACAAGAGGGCAATTCACGGAGCTGCTGATCTCATCGGAAAATCGTGTGCAATGTCTGTCGGCACAAATTCCCGATAATTTGAGACCATAAAATAAAGTGTAAAAACTTGGCAAAGTTATTATGTAGCTTTTATATCGAATAGCCTAATGTGAAGAGGAAACATTTTTTTTTCAATGCTATATTTCGTTTTCAAAATGCATATTAAGTTTGCATATATTTTGATCCAGTGAACTGTTGACTATATGTGCCAAGATACATGTGAATACAAAGTAGTTTGATAATGTGACCCAATAGCGTGCACAGGTTTTCTGACGTGGAGGGGGCCACATCTGCGAATCCCCCGACTGAAATGCTTTGTGATTGGGGCACAAAATGGTATTAGTAATTTGTGTCCTGGGGGCAGGGGCGTGACCAATCTAAAATTTTGAGGGGGCACATTGATTTGATAGGGGAGGTGGCTATGATCTACAAGATCTAAGTGGAGCGCCATCATCGGTTGGGGCGTAGGTAGCGTAAAGCGACGGAAGTTTTTGCCAAAAATGACTCCCAGATTACCAGAAAATGGCACTTCCCAAGCCTTGTAGGCCTGGGTAAGTCGTTTGTATCTTTTACAAATTTACACGAAAAAAAGGGTAAATTAGATTAGACACAGTGCTACACGGGTTCACTGTCACATGCACACGTCGCAGTATATTGTACAGCTGGAAGATTATAATAATATAATTAATTATTGATACAAGGGGCTACTAAGGGGCAAAATTTGCTATCCGAAAATCTAAACTACAGTAAATATAGGAACGTACGGGCGATTACTATGACATAGATTACCAACAGCACCTGACACTCTGTTCCTTCAAGACGAGCGATTTTGTCATCGCAATCGTTCTCCAAACCATCTTCCTCTTTGCTATTTTCTGGTTCGAACCGGGCCCGTATAGCCAGCTTTATATTTTGCGGGGGGCAACTGTTGTGATTGAGGGGGCAGACAAATTTTTCCTAATTTGGGGTTTACTATCTAAGCGGAGCGTCACCATCGGTTGCCGCGCAGCGTAGAAAAGAATTTTATGCTTGAAATGCTTCCCAGATTGCAGGGGGGAGGTCAAAATCTGCGAATCCCCGACTGAAATGAGGGAGGAGTCTACGGGGAATTTTTTTCGAAAGGAAACCTGGCAAGTCGCAAACTGGGGGGGTGGTGGCATGATCCAAAATGGTATTAGTAATTTGTGCCCAGGGGGCAGTGGCGTGGCTAATCTTAAATTTTGAGGGGGCTATTGATTTAATGGGCAATTTTTTGCCAAAAAAGCCTCCCAGATTAAGGAAAATGGCACGTCCTAGGCATTGTATAGGCCTAAGTCAGGTGTATTTATGTTTTACAAATGTAGGCTACACATAAAAAAGGTAAATTATAAATATTTTAGACACAGTGCTATATGGGTTCCCTGTCGCAGCTGAAAACTCGAAATGCGTGACACCACCTAAGCGGAGCGCCACCATCGGTTGGCGCGTAGCGTAGCGAGAAAATTTGGTTAATATACCTCCAAGCTCGCAGGGATCGAATGACACTTTCCAGACCTTGCAAGTAGCTTCAAACCTCCTTTATTTTGGGTGGGACTGAACTTTTCTGTAAAGCATTACGAAAGGACACAAACTAAGCACAGGGCCAATCGCCAAGTGAGGGGGAGAAAATTGCGCCTTATTCCAAATTGGCGGCTATTTGCTCCAAAGTGAACAATTGTGATGCTGTCGAATACAGCTATACACGCGCGCGGAGCGAAAATTTTGGCCCACTGTGAAACATGTTTGACCTTATAATGTTGAGAGGGACTAGAGCTAGAGAACAGCAACATTATAGTTAAAGAATAATCAAGCGTTACAAATAATTCATTCCAATAGTCCCTTCTATTGTCTCTCCTCCATGCACTTTTTTTAAATCCACCGACTGAGTGATCCCCCCTGCCCACAAAGGTGCCCCGCGCCCCCTTTATGCAAGCCACTGCTTTTCAGCTACATTCATATGAAAAACTGCCTAACTTCACTTGACAAAATTTCAAGTGTCTGTATCACTTGCTGGCGACCATGTTCTCTCCGGCAGTTTGAAGCCGGTTCGACATAATATTGACATGTATATTCCCTTTTTCTTTTCGTTCGGGTGCCGACCTAGTCCACCAACAATGAACACGACTGTAGTATAGTATGTTACGGCAAAACCAGACATATATACGTGCAGGCACAACAATAGTCCATAATATGAAATGAAAGATTAAATTGGAGTGTGGGCTTCTTTCGGAAATCCGAAGAATATAATTTCATTTCATGAGTTATAATTAATTTCATAAATTTGAAGAAAAAAAATGAAAACAAATATTATAATTGTATGGCTATGACCATGCTAAATGCAATTATTAGGCACGTTTCAATTTTCATCAGGTGGGGCAGAAATATTTTTTGGTGGGGCATTGCCCCGAAATGCCCCCCCCCCCGGGGGGGCTACGGGCCCGGTTAAAGGACTATTATTTATTTCAAGTTAAGGAACGTTTTCAATAATTGACCACTGTTGACCTCAAATGAGCTGGCTTGTAACTAACCGTTGTACTAAGTATGAGATTCATCCTAGTGGTCCCCACTGAGAAATTTAGCCTGATTACAAGCTATTTCACATGCACACACATTTTGTTTTGACATGTTCAGACTGAGGACATCATTGAAATTTCCTTTGCCCTAACCTAATAGACCTTGATAATACCCCATAGCCTTTGTTTGTCCTAGCAACATAGAGAGGACTTACTGTTTCCATTGTATTTCCATCTAAGGATCTGAAATTCCTGTCTATATGTCCTCACACTGAATGCCCTGCATGTGAACATGTGCACATACAAACACAGGCTTGATTTCATTGATTCATTCAGCTGACGCTAGGAATAATAATGGTCGTGTATATCGTAGGATACGCTTTAGTCAGTAAGAAAAGTAAGTAACCACGGAGATATTCTACGTCATTCAAATGCTACATACGGAAATCAAAACCGTTTACCGTTCCTTCTGATTCTTAATTTTAGCAAACTAGTTTGATTAAAATTGTTTCCTTTTTAACGAGCTACGTGCTGCAGTCGGTACCGATGTTCACTGCATGCAGGTTTTACTCGGCCACGGCAATACAGCAGATCTGCGCGTGCGTAGTTGAAACCGTGAACTGGTGCTGTTTGCATTATGAAGTGTAAATCAATACCAATGAAACCTACATTCCCCATGCACAAGCGATTGAAATCATCGAATCATCAAGAATGGTGTGAACTCATCCAAATTATCATCAATTATTCATATATCGCGTTCATAGATGCGTCTACTCATGAAATTATCTTACTGAGTTCTTTATATTTGCATCGCGATTTTTTCGCGTTCCATCATTATTGGTGCCAACTTCACCGTTTAGATAAAATCACTGCATTAGATGAGAAATGGATTATTTTATGGGTGATTATTAATCTGGAGCGATAAGCCTTAACACCGCTTTGATGCGAACAATTTTTATCTTCAAGTTGAGAAGTGTGGTAATATTTGTGGTAATATATATATATATTCGTTTCGTGGAGCGCTTTTTCATAATTCCTGTCAAACGGGATTTTTTTAGACTTGATGCCGCGATTGTCTATACTAGTCTATACTAGTATATAAAGTTTATACTAGTTTATTTCAATTATCTGTCCAAAGCAACGCGGCTTGAAATATTTCATTCCCATGGTTACAATATACTGGATGATGGAAAATTACAATTCTTCAGTACCGATTTGGAGAAATATTGAAACGGTAATAAATACTAGCATCTTGAATTCGTAATCTAACTGGAAAAGCTTTAATATTTTTTAGAGGTTTTATCAACCATAAGGGATATTTCATGTGGCTAGCTCTCAATTTTCGCTGCAGGATATATTTTTTACAGGATATCAACACAGTAAACTATACCGCGCCAAATGTAATCTCGACGCCCCGACGTGAAACAAAAATCTTTAGCATTATTCAGTCCAAGTTGCCTTACATGACCTTAGCAATACAAGGTCCAGGAAGGTTATTGCATCATATTGAAAGTGTACATTAGACATATTTTCTACAGTTTGAAGTTTGAAGTTCATAAATCGCCCATTAGCCTATATATCCGTGAATAATTGTTCTCTAAAATAAACGCGGTATGTACCAAACTAAAAATCTCTGTCTTTGCGTCATGTTTTGATAATTCAGTCGATAATTCCTCGCGTAAAACAATTATTGATATGACACCAATTACTCAATCTGCCAATCGTAATACTCATCAACGAGAAATACACCACTGACGGATTTTGTTCGGCGACAGCCTATGTGCATCAACCAGTAATTTTCACTAAGTAATACATGAGCTCATTCATATACATGTGCTAATTTTCTCAATCAATGTAACACTCATTGGCGAGAAATTAACCCGAGAAAGACACAACTGACCAATTTTGTTCATACGACAGATTCCAAGCATCCGATCGGTAATTCTCGCTAAATAAATACATGCACATTATTTTAGCTAGAAGAACTTGAGACGTTTTCTTGCGTCAATAAAATCTGGCATAATAATTTAATCAAAATGACTGATGTCAGTATACTAGCTAAATCGACAGCTGCAATGAGTGAAAATATCTGTACTCTTTTCCTGGTAAGCAGTGTTTGGGGCATCGTCTTACTCGTGACCATTTTAATTATCGGCGTTTTCACCGTCTGGGGAAACGGTCTCGTCCTTGTGGCCTACTTTACCAGCACGAAAAACAGCGATACCAAGAAAACAATCCAAAATGTCTACATCTTAAATTTAGCAGGGGCCGATTTAGGGGTCGGCCTTCTCGTGATGGTACCCTATTCGATTTTTATGCTATCGAGGGAAACGCGGTTACCGCACTGGACTTTGGTTACGTGGAATACGATAGTACAATTTCTGCTATACCAACGGTTATATATGACGGTTCTACTCAGCTATGACCGGTATCTGATGGTATCGAACCCTGTCCAATACCTCAGTAAAGAAACACTCAAACGGGCGTGGGTCCGCAGCGCTGCACTATGGATACTGAACATAGGGGCTGCTGTCGGCGCGGAAATTTTATTCCTGGTCACGGTTTCTGGACGAGAGATATGTGCCGAAGCGAGCAACCCGTGGCAGCACTATCAACTATTCGGTCTGGGAGTCGAGTGGCTTCTCGTCATCGTATTCTTCGTAGACTTCTGCATCCCGTTCTTTCTGCTGATTTTGTTAAACGCTTTAGTTGTCCTTCAGCTACGCAGCAGGTTGCAGAGGAAACAGAAAAGCGAGGAGCACAAGTTTCACAATTTCTCGGCGAGTTCGACTCATTATCGTTCGGAGAAGAAGACAGACAGAGTTGCGAGCTTATCGGTGATATCGAGTGGTCAGGTAGCACTTAGCATCGGGAGGCAGCAACACAAGACACCGGTATCCTCTCAACAGCCCTGCGATTCGGCCGGTAAAGAGAGGCGAGCTTTTCGGTCGTCCCTTCATCATAAACCTACACTGATGAACATGAAGGCGGAAAGCTCCGCTGATCTGGTTACCTACCACGGTAAAATAATAACTAGGAAAGCCAAGAGGGAACACAAGCGGCTCCACAAGACAGCCACGAAGTTACTCTTATTCGTAGTGGTCTTGGCTGTGTGTTGGCTGCCGAGTTTCATCGTTGGAATCACCAGTGCGTTTATGGAATTCCCCGGTAATCTCGACTACATCACGCGGGTTTCGACAGTCGTCCTTTGGTCCAATTCGGCTATCGACCCATTTCTCTATTTTGCCATGAATCGCCATTTCCGTAGCGATATACGGAGACAGCTCACATGTAAACATAACGTATAATTGACATAACATGCAAATATTAAAACGCAGTTGTATAAAGTTCGATTTGGGGTATAATATACATCACACACCTATGGCTGACCGTAATGGGTCAAGTAAGTCTGTGGCAAACCACTGGGGCCATAACGTCAGTCTCTTACGCGTTCTCGACTCTTGGGTTCGCGTTGTCGAAACAACACATAAATGAAGGGTTCCCTAACATGTGGTACGTTGGACAACAAGTCTTTGAACGTCGAAAACATGTCCGGAACATCGATGACGCGCCTGAGCGGAAACTTCGTCTAACACCTACGCAATCTTTGCTGCAATGTTGTAAAGCTTCCACCGCTAATCAACGTAATGTATTAATTAAGGCTTTATGTTTTTTTTCCGTTTCGAGGTTTAGGCAAAAGGGTTCGGAGGTCCCCGACAGATCAAAAATATAGGCATATTTCACTGTGTACTACTTTTAGCTGTCAGTTGCCAGAAATCGCATCGGACAGTGTTTAATATCAAAACAATTTTAATTAAGGACCCCTAGACTACCCGTTGGTAGCTTAGCGCCTACGGCGTCCGCGATTTCGGGTGTTGCCCAAACAATTTTTTTTTCAAACCCTGGATCCACGTCTGAAAACCTATGGAAATTATCCTCAATTATTCGTCCTCTGAAAAAATAACGCTGCCTATACTATACTAGGTCGAGGAATTTTCCATCGAATGTGACTGTGTTAATGAACGGGCAGTCCTGACAGCAATTGTTAATATTAACGCTAAATTCATTATACCTTACTTCAGTTTCCCACCCTAGTGATTGGCTGAAAGGTCATTTGAAACCGGTTTCGAATGCAGTACATAGGGCCGGCCATCAAGCAGCAAGGAGAATTGAACATGAACAGAACAGGCCATTTTACAAAAGATTACACGTTGTCACATAGTCTAATTACGTTAGCTCATTTAGGCCTACAGAACGTCGGTAATTTATTTGATACTGTTGTTTTTCTCAGATATGACTAATAAGAGTGTTTTATCCCTAATTGTTGTACCACAAATATGACAAAATAAATGAAACAGTGGCGTGCGCAATCACTCAGTCTTGGGATTTAAAAAGTGCATGGAGAGAAAATAGAAGGGGCTAAGGTAAGGAATTAATTATTTGTGACCGTTGATTATTCTTCAACGATAATGTTGCTGTAATCCATCCCAATGGTCAAACATGTTTAACAGTGGGCAAAATATTTGCGCGCTCCGCGCGTGTGTATATATATACATATTCGGCATTATCAACAGAATTGTTCACTTTGGAGCAGATAGTCGCCTATTTGGATTAACACGCAATTTTCGCCCCCTCACTTGGCGACTGGCCCTGCGCTCAGTATGTGTCCTTTCGTAACGCTTTACAGAATTTAGTCCCACCCAACAGAAATCCAGTTGGGGTATTTGATGTTTGACACCCCTCCTACCTATGAAATCCTGCGCATGCCACTGGAGCGGAAACATTTTTACCAACTATACTTCCAACTACAAGTCTAAATATTTCATACAAGAGATCTCAAAATAAAAGAGGTTTCCAATTTGCAAGGTCTGGGAAGTGTCATTTCCGGCGATCTAGGAGGTATATATATATAGCAAATTTTGGTGTCACGCATTTCGACTTTCCAACTTCCGCCCGCCAGGTTTGCGGAGCTTCGTACGCCTACGGTCCTTTTCAATTGCTTATGTTGCAATGGTTAAATGGTATATAATTAAATTTTGTATTTAGAACAGAAAACATATTTATAGAAAAAGGAAAATGGCCCCTGGTCCACATAAATAGCTCAGGACTGATTGAGCAACTATATAACAAAAGTAGCCCCTTGTATAAATATGATGAAATATGATGCTACAATATGTACAATATGATGCGGCATGTACATGTGACAGGGAACCCATGTAACACTGTGTCTAAATTAACAACTGACATAGGCCTGGGGAGTGCCATTTCCCGGTAAACTGGGCGCCATTTTTTGCAAACATTTTGTCGCTACGTTATGCGCCAACCCATGGTGGCGCTTTTCTTAGATCACAGCCCCTCGACCATGAAATCATTGTGCCCCCTCAAAATTTAGGATTTGCCATGCCCCTGCCCCCAGGCATAAATTACTAATACCATTTTGGATCATGACGCCATCACAAAACATTTCAGTCGGGGATTTGCCGACTTGGCCCCCTCATGTCAGAAGTCCTGTGCATGCCGCTGAGAAAAAATAGTGATTATATAAAACTGATTCCTGATTAAGAATTCTATTAGTCATGTTCAAATAAAGATGAATTACTGCCAATCATTGTAATGTCCCTATGGTCAGCATTGATGATTTACTGCCAATCTCTGTAATGTCCCTATAGTCAGTATTGGATAAAACAAAATGGAGATTAGAAGAGTGAATGAGTCATCAGCTATTCCAGTGATAGTTTGATTTGTTTTCCTGACAGATACAAATTGCAGCCAAGCTGGAATCTAACAGCAGCATTCAGCTGAGGTCCAGCAAACTAACAGATGAACCACAGCCAGCTACCTCAATCTCCATGTACTTCAACACCACCCAGTCAGATGCACTTCTCTTCTTTGCAGGAGGACCTACTGAAAATGTGAGTAGATCCAACAGACTATGCGAAAGGTGTACGTGTTAGCCTGTGTGTTAACTTCTATATCTAACCCAATGAAAACCTGGGAAACCTGGTTGACACAACAAGCATGGCTGGTTGTGAATTTAAATCGTGCAAACCACTGATTTCAGAGAATTTGAACTCTTATTCTGCCACACATTTTCCAGAGATTTGTCACAGACAGAAACAAATATCACACTTGACTGACCTGTGAAAACTTGTCAAATGTGTGTATAATATGTGACAATCTTATGGACGTTTATGCATGGACTACACATGTCTGTTCATGTGTGCAACTGACAATAACTGTGATCTTAGATCTATAGACCAAAAGTAGTACAAATTATTACATTCCAATAATGAGGTTTGTTCTGTGTGACTCTTACTGTATGGTTAAGCATTCAATTTTTGTTAACATCTGCTAACCAGATTGCCCTTCTTTATGTAGGATGGATACATTGCTCTAGAAATTGAAAGTAATGACCTCAGTCTTAAGTTCAACCTTGGAGATGGAGACACCAAGGTTACTGTGGCTAAGGACGTGGCCAATGGTCTGTGGCATCAGGTCAAAGCAGAAAGGTAAGAACAATGTGTACAACTTTCAATAGGAACCTTTTACTAAGAACACTAGACATGATTGATTCAAGTTATAACAGGGTACATTCCTACTAGATTGATATGAACATCAATAATCTTAATCATGGTACTAGACATGATTGATTCAAGTTATAACAGGGTACATTCCTACT
>JAODFY010122020.1:0-11401 GCA_027580055.1 Paracaudina chilensis | reverse complement strand
AAAATTACAAAGTAGGATTTCAACCCACCAGAACTTATTGACTGGGAATAAAGATACTGTAACATAACAAAAACCTCCGATTGCGTTACAGGCGAGACTAGCGGTTCGCGAACCCACTTGTTTCCCCATGAATTAAAATTATTTTTTCTGTTTATATAAGGACAATTTTATTTCTTGCATACATTCCAAGTGTCATTTAATACTCCATCTGTGAAAATGTGTGGACCATAGGCCTGGTCTCACATACCCAGTGTTATCATGGTTATACCAATTAGGTCAAACCACTGGTTAACACCTTGGATTTTAACCTGTGGTTTCACACACATACCCTGAGTTCAGTGGATTCAAATATGTCGGGACAATTATGCTAAACCATACATGTGGTTTGTAACTCTGTAGAATACAATGGATTAATTGCACAAACACTAAGAGTAGGATTGAGATTTCAACATCAACTCACTCACGCTCGAGGTAAGAACAGGGTACTTGAGACCACAGCACATATGACAATAGATTAGCGGCATTATGACCATGCTGCTTATCCATTTATTTGCCTAATATTTCCATCTTTTCCTCCACCCAGAACGACAGAGGAGACACCAACACTAGGGGACGGAACGAGTCCGTCATAGTCATAGACAGTGACAGTGATGGTGAGAAGGACAACGGCCTTCATCACCACAGCCTCTACTCTTCCCCACCATCTGAATCACACTTTGTCCCAGAGTCTCACAGGGCCCATCTCACCAGCGGATCACCCGTGGTATCAGTTCAACGGATCACCCCAGAGGCTAGATCCAATTCTCAAGGTAATTTCCCTATATTTAAAATTTATAAAATTGTTTCCTTAAATTCCCCCTTGAATAGAAGCTTTTAGATTCCCATTTGAAAATGCAAGGGAGAGTTTATTTACCCAATAGACAGGTAATAAACCTGAACTTGGAAAAAACATGTATCGGATCTCTTGTTAGGGCCAGGTCCTTCATGTAATCCATATATTATTATTTCGCTTGTTGAGCCGGGATCCTAAATGTGACCTTCTATACATGATACATTAACATTAAAATATTACAGCATTCTACGCAAAAGGAGAACCTAGGTGAAGAAATCTCTAAAACAAGCATTCCTAAGTGTTGGAACAGAGTATTAAAATGATAAACTTATGATATTATACTTGAAGCATGTTTGTGTTGATGCTGTGGAGAATGAAATGTTAATGTGTTATTTAAATTTGTAGCATGTATACAAGTGTACGTGGCTTTCCATGTTTGCTTAGGGGATATTGAATTTAATACTGGGTATTGAATTTACTGCCTAGCTGTCTCGATCTTCACAGTCCTGTTCTATTACATAATGTGCATTTAATTGACATGCACATTTATACTTAGACCCTTTAACCATTAAAAATACAGTAACATTCTGAAATATATTGTAGGGCGCAAAGAATGCTGCTGGTTTAAATACGGCATAGGCTTAGTTGAGAAACAATTGATGATGAAAAACTAATGCAAGTAAATTCAAGCTGGTTCATACAAGTTACAAGTGATATATTCCAACAACAAATGTAAAAAGTAGGAAAGTAGAATAATATGAAGGTTAGAAAATTACCTGATAAACTGTTGAAAGTCCAATACTTGACCAAAACTGGCCTAAATCAGTGAAAAGTTTTGGCAGAATGGATTTTGGCAGGAATTCAGTGATATATCATAGAGGGCAGTATATAGGCAAAATAGGTATATGCAGTCAGAGGAGCAGTATGAGCAGGCAGTACAGCGTCATTGGTGGAAACATTATGTAAACATATGCATAATTACCCAAGTGATGAAAGAAAAGTTATCTAGGACATGCATTTATAAGATAAGATTTGCAGTTTTAGGGGAAATGAAGGGGCAGTGTCTTTAGTTGAGACTCACCAAAAACATCTCCAAATATATTAGAACACAGTCTGTTATCAATTTGGATAATTATGTTTGGTTGTCTTTAATTGATAATAGCATGAAAATGAATATCTTCCTTTATTACACCCAAATGCAGGACTGGGTAACCGGCCAAGGCATCCTTCACCTAGGTTGGCCTATCATTCATTCATCATTCTGCCACTGCCCAAATGGTTATGATGTGAATTTAAAGACACCAGCACTAGGGGGATTAGTCCACACATGGGGCAACAGTTTATTTATAGAATGGGAAAATGAGCCTTGAATTTATTGCATGTATATTACAACAATATGAAAATAGTGAGCACTGTCATCACGAGTATTCATGCCCTACCATTCCTAAATACTTTGCATAACTCATATTACTGTGATTCAGCATCATAAATTACAAAACCAGATAGGTTGTGGTCATGTATATGGATTCATAGAAATGTTTTTACATTTATACTGCAGTGCAGTTCAATTAAAAATTAGAGCATATTAGGGACGGAAGGCTATACCTTTGTGGTGTTGGCACTCGCATGAATCCAAATACTGTATAAACACATGATGATCACAAATATCAGAAGGAATCATACTCCAGGCTTGAATGAGGTTTACAACACCTTCATACCACCAATCTAGTTGGTTGTATTTAAGGTCATACCAGCTGTTCAACAGGAGTCAAACAGTTTGATACAGTAGATCAGAGCACATATAGCCTAGGACGAACGTCACATCGATCTGTAATGACCAGCATGTTCTAAAGGCCCTTTAGTCCAGGAATAGGTGAGCACATTGTAGTAGTGGCTCTTGATAAAGGAGTAGGGATTACCTGTAATACAGCCGTGTCATTTTAATTTTGTTTTAACTTAAAAGGTATCTTCAGAGCTTAAGCTGTAAAATATGACATTTACTTTTGTGTGATGTTTTAATATTAATTCAGGCCAAATTTTTTCATGTAAAATTTAACCATACCTGTCATTTTTTAAATCATAACAACTTCTTTTAGCAAAAGAGGATAAGCTCAGCAGGCCTCGACAAATATAATAAAAGTCACTCAACGTTTGGCGAGTATAACCCAAAATTTACTTGCCAAGATGAACAATTTTAGTGGTCACGTTATAAAACAATCACACAAAAAGCTACACTATTTAATTTGACATACCTTAATGTTTATATATTTTATATTTCATGCTCAGAATAAAAAGGGGCAACTGTTTTCATTCCATCAGAAACTTGTCAAATCCATAGGTCTGATCGATTGTTGAAATTATTTGTTAAAAAAATCCATCCAAGTTTAGATCCCAAACACTTGGAATTATTAAATCAGTAAAACTCCTTCCCAAGTTCACATGGTTGTGTAGCTCACTAACCCTCGTAACCCACATGCACAACGTACAGTACTTCCATATTGATTGTACAAAGAAACCCAATAAATTCCACACAGTATTTTTCCATTGAAGTTGGTCATAGGGAAAATTTCTGCGAAACAGACTTGCTACAAGCATCATAAGTTGTACCAGAAGTTGGTCGCTTTTGGATGCTGAATAATTTGAAAATACACCATACATTCTCTATGTACTCAGCGTTTTGCTATGCAAAAAAAATCCCTATCTGCAACGCTGTATGCACTATACATAAAGTCATTATTGTATGTCACAATATTGCCTCTGCTTTAGGTTGTGGTCCATTTATAACAAGATAAATCGATCATGTCTGACAATATAACCCTATACATGCACGTAGGTCAGAGTTTATTACGGTTTCATATATATTTTCAAGACAAATAACAGCATTATACTATGGAAATAATTTGAAAGGAATTTTGAATCATAATCATAAGAGAAATAATTTTAGGTTTGGACTTAACTCTAGGCCTATTTTGATAGGCTATGCTAAGATTATGATAGACACATTGTATAAAGTGCATAGCCCTGGGCTTGTGAATTAGTTCATTTCATCATGATACTCATCAAGTTTGCGATCTTTGTAATTTTTTAGGGTCGCCTTTAACAAAACTCTACGCATGGTGAGTTTTGCGAGCATCATTGAATTTGAGAAACATGCTTTATGGCCAGGTTTTTCCGGGACAATTTTATATGCATGATTTCATTATTTATTAGTGTAAAATATAATACAGAGGTTTTTTTTTTGTCAAAGATCCGTTAAAGCATATTACATAATTCTAGATATTGACTTTCATTAGCTAGATAATTTACAACATGTGGTTCTCTGGTGATTTTTCCCACAAAGTTAGCTCTGTTTACTGGAAGGTTTTTCAAAATGATTTGGAATGTTGACAATATGATGATACAATACCCTTTGTAAACAGCTTCTCCAGTAGTGAATCTTGGATTACTGTGTGAAATATTGTTGAGCATTGATTATGCAGCTGCCAAACATGTTTACTGTTAGCTCACCATCTGTGATTGCAATGAATGCACCTTCTAAATGTTTAAAAAATAAGTGTTTTGAATGTGAATTTTCTGGTGATGTTTGCGATTTGCAAAGTGAAGGTTTAGTGCATGTATTATGATGCTGAAATATTTTGGAACAAAAGTTTTCAAGTCAGTGACAGAAATGTATTCTCACTAGTGGTAGAGGGGATTGATTATGAAAAAATGGTACCATTACTGTGCAAATTGGTGAAATTAACTGGAAATCCCTCAAAAAGTGTGGGATGCATCCCCTCCTTTTGGGAATTGGTTCATGGCCTATTGTATTGTTGTTTATATAGCTGTTGTGGACCAACTTTCCGTTAATTTCCGTTGGTATAAACTTGGGATGCACTTTAGGGATATATACTCCCTCACATTTATACTAATGTGGGGATGGTGACATCAACAAGGGCAGGCTTATGGCCAAAAAATGAGCCCTCAAATAAGTTTCTCCCTAGCTTCTCCCCCAGCTGATATGTCCCTCTCCCAGCTGATATGTCCCTCCCCCAGCTGATATGTCCCTCCCCCAGCTGATATGTCCCTCCCCTAGCTGATATGTCCCTCCCCAGCTGAAATTCACCCACTTTGAAATGTCTGATGCCACTGGGGGGGAAGCCCTATTTCCAGTGATGCAAATTTATGCATGCATGTGTTAGTCTAAATGTACATTGGTTAAATGAGTACCTGCAATATCATGCATCAAGCAAACCATGCAGTAAACAAATAATTTTATTTTGTGACAATTTGTGCTTGTTTTAATTTTTTTTTTATTTGAGTCGTGGTTATCTTGCAGCTGTTACATCATATGCAAGGGTGTCATCATACCTACAGCCAGCTTAATGTAAAGACGTTTATGCTAAGCTTTATGCTGAGCTTTACTTTTGTTATGTCTTTCATCATCTCTTAATAAATACTCCCTTCTAGCTCACCTTGTAGAAAGTTGCAAACAAAGTCTCTCCCACAAATACATACAGCTCCACCTAATCCACAGACAATTATACTTTCTACTTGTCTCGAAGTAATATCATCATACATGATAAGTTAGGTTAAATTAGAGAGACTACTAGATTTGTTGTAGATTTGTTGTCTCGAGGAGTAATATCCTGCATGATAAGTTAGGTTAGGTTAGCAAGACTACTAGATTTGTTGTAGATTTGTCAACTCACATTAAGCATTCAGATTCTGAATAATTTTCTGGAGTTCATCAAATCACTAAGGGGCTGTTTGTGTTTGTGGACATGTACATGCGAGTGTGCTATATTAGTACTTTCAATTAAATATAATCCCTATTAAATTGTGTTTGCCAATAATTCCCCATTAACAGCACCCTTCCTTGCCTTCCATCATATGTACTCATCATGGTCAGGCAATCAAGGGGGGGGGGGGATGATATGACCCCCACTATCTAAGGACACTTCCATTGACATTTGTTGATGTTGGGTCAAGTCCCCCCCCCTCATATTGAGAACAAATCGCCACCACTGGTACTCATAAAGCCTGTACCCACATTTCAGATAATTCCCATTAACAGCACCCATCTAAGCTTGCCTTCCATCATAGAGCCTGTCCCCCTAATTATACCCACCAATGTTTCCATTGAAAGGTTCAATCTCTCCTAGTGGTGGTCATGTCCATACTTTAATTGCCAGCCAAATTCTTTTGGTTTTGTCACTTAGCTACATTAATGAATTTGTTTAACTTTGCAAAAGTCTCCAATACAGAATAGCAGGTATCATTTTGTACATGACACTGGCAGACCCTGAAACAACACGAATGTAAGAAATATGTCACAAGTCAGAACCACTACGTCAATGTATTTGTGTTCCGGTATAGATTACAATTTAATGTATTTTCAGTATTTCTAGGAAATTGTACTTTCCTCAATAAAACATGTTTATACGGTGTCATGTTACTATTCTGGGATAGCTGGCAAAGGAAAAAAAAAAATGTATTAGCAGCGTAATATACTCTACTAAGAATCTCAATAGCACATCTCCAATCCATAGCATAGGTTATTGCACAGTAACATTCTGTGTTTTCTTGTCAATTAATAGATGGCAGGCGGGTACAGAGTGCCTGGCCTATAGTGGTTAGAGCATTCGCTAAACCAATTCCCAAATAAAAAAGAATAAGTAGTATGGTGTCTTAATAGTTACGTATAATTTCCCTTTTTGCGCCAGTTGAAACATGCTGGGTCTTCCCATTGTACCAATTATATACAAGACCTATCTGAACGACTTTGATCATTTTAAACCCGATCAGCCAAATATATCGAGCACCAGCTGACAGTGCTGAAAAATATTTTAGGGGTTATGTCACATCAGAATATGAAGACAAAACACAACTCCAATCCATAGCATAGGTTATTGCACAGTAACATTCTGTGTTTTTCATCCAAAAATAATTGGATTAATCTTATCCATGGTACATATGTTACCCATATTGAGTAGATGATCTCTATTGATTTTGAAAGAGGTAAAAGGTCATTTGAGGTCAACACAGGTCAATTGCTGAAAACCTTGTAATCAGGCTAACACAATGGGGGAAACATGGATGAAGATGTAGTCACCCATATTGAGTAGATGAACCTTATTGATTTCATAGGTTATTTGAGGTCAACATGAGTCAATTTCTGGTCAATTGTTTTTGTAACCTGGCTAACTCTATATGGGAAACTTGGATGAAACTCATAGTGAGTATTGAAAATCTACAATATAGGCTATAATCTTGACAGGAAAATAAAGTAATATCATTACAGAATTTTGAATTTTAAGCAGCTTGAAGCAGCAAGGAATCACAAAACCTTATAGTTTATGGGCCCTTTGGGTGGGGACTCCACCCAGTCTGAGCCCATAGCCTGTTTATTTAGTGACATTAGCCTGCTATAATAGTCTAGACCCAAAGTGAATTACGCAGACCTAAATGATATTGTGGTTGCATGGTCAAAGCCACATAACAGTAAATGAGCTGACCAGTCTAGCAGATTTCTAGCCAACGTAGGGCGAGAGTTGTTTGCCTTTCACATATATAAATTGCATTCTCCCCAGTTCAAATGATGCAACTTTTGGAGCAACAGAAATGAAAGGTATGTCATTTACAGTATGAGCCACAGGTTCAAAATGACATATTTGTTTGTTTAAAGCATATTGGACCTCATGTAGGGCCTTAGGCAAGAGTAATCGGAAGAACAGCTTATCAAAATATTGATCCCTCTGAGCATTACCTAAAGTACCCTCACCTCACATACTTTGGAATATGTTGGAATGAGAGGTGTAGGGTTAAACATTAGTAGCAGTATAATGGTATTGAAGTGCACTGAAAGTGTCATTGCAAATTTTTTGTCTGAAATATTGCCAATTGTCGTAGAGCAGGAGTATGTTTGGGTGTTAATTACGTAATAGGAAGATGTTAATTGTCATTGCATTCTTGTGTATTGTTGGTAATATAAATAAATTGAGGAGTGGTACACAAATTATTGCATAATGTTACAAAAATACGTAGAAAAGAATGGTTGGTAACTAGCTCTGAGGTAAAGGGTGAAAACACATAATTATGACCCAAAATAAAACTGAAATTTAAGAATGGCTCATTTTTTGTTTTAAAAAGTTTGGTACAAATAGTGGAAACATTCAACATTCAATATATAGCCTATATATATATGACTGTTTAAATTTATTTTGTGGTACCCAGTATATATATAACCCAGTGCAACTTTTTTACATGATTAATGTGATGAGATATGCAACTCTAGGGGATTGCCCTCTTGTTATAGTAATCACTGACTCGTAAACATCATCATGCAAGTGTTCACATGAGGAGGAATGAGGGCCCTTTGGTTCCCTGAGAATGCTTGTTGATTTCTACAACATGATTCCCCGAGTGAGTTGAAAATACCAAAATGGTTTTAACATATCCAAACTGCAGTCACATTTTCCTGCACATTTCAACCCTTAAAGCTACTTTCATTCTTTCATTATCAAGAGACCAAGATATATAAGCAAGGGTAGTGGAGGGAACTAATTCTCCATAAAAAAAATACCTTGTGCCTAAAAAAGCAAAGACTGAAATTGAACTTGGACCTTCAATGAACCAACTAATTCTTCCTGAGATGATAGGAAACAGTGTATTTGTTGAGATTGATTCCGATTGCAGTCATAATAATAACTAATTTATGAAGTAAGGAACCTGCCTTCCCTGGACACCTCTCCCAAACCGACCTTTCTTTCATTGGACCTTCATAATGAGATGCAAGAATAGGGAGAGCTTACAGAGCCAAAGTGTTAAATCTGTCAATATTTTTAGCTTTTAAATATACAGCATGTTTTCTATGGAGACCCTGCAGGAATTGGAATGTGTTAAATTATTAGCATGCAATGATGGGGAGTGGGATCATATGAAAAGTACATATATGCATATTTCAATAGAATAATAGTGATAGTAGTACACAGTCATTACTGCACTGCATTATCTGGGGGAAAGATATTTGTTATATGTTCGAATATATTTGTCTGCCCACGTCTGTGATTTCAGGGTTTTTAAAATTTATTTTCATTTATTCAGTGTGTGTCACGGCCTTGAATAGTGCTGCTCGAATGTATTTTCTGAATTAATTTTCATCTTCTAAGGTCTTAAAAAACCATAAAAGCAGAACATAAATAGAAAGCCCTTGTTTTGAAGTTGTTTTTGACAGTCTCCTTTGAAAGAACAACTTTCCATATGAATATTATTATAAAGTATTATTGCCTTGTTTAAAACTGAAAAGTTGGGCTCTACCTTAAAACAAAATACATTCCACCGAAAATACAACTAGGGTTGAATGGAAGCCAAAATCGGCCCAGTCATCACTTATCTGGTTCCAGTTTTCCAAATACCAGGTGCATCACAGACCAGTTGGAGATCTCAAAGCAAAATTACCTTCACAACAAATCACATCCCAAGATCTGTTGTACATAATTTTAATGCTGAGAAGTTCTTTGCTGCCCTCTATGTACTCTCAGATTTATTTTTATCAGAATTTTTGTATAGCACCCTCATTTTGGTGAATATGGGGTCTACAAAACTTAAATGCTGCCATCATTATGTTAATTTTTCTTCTACAGTTGTTCAAATGGAACATTGCATTAACTACTGTAATAGTGCTATGGAATATGGATTTTTTTTTTTTTTTTTTGTAAACTAGACTGTATTTGTGATGGTTGTGTGTATGTATTAAATACAATAGATGAGAGGGTTATGCAAGTAGCTATGTTAAAATGAAAGGGAAAATAGGATAATGAATGGAAAATTGGAAACCATTCTATTAAGAGATATATGTATTGGTTTTCTTTGCTTTGTGATAAGGATAATAAATAGAATAATTCATATTATATTATAATTCATATATCAATGGATTTTTTTTTTTTTGCTGTGAGATGTTTGAATTGGCAAAATGTTTTCGTTTTGAACACTATCCTGGTTATATGCTTTGTTTGAACAGATGACTGTATGTAAAACAGGCCATCCTTGGAAATATGGAGGTACAATTCCATGAATAAAATCTGGTGTTTAAGTTATCTATAGGAAGTGTATTCACAGTCAATACAAGAGGACACACTGACAGTGGTGGGTGGGGGTGGGGGGGGGGTATGGGCAACAGGGCCATGCCCCAAAAATTTGCTTTCAACAAATTGACATTTCTTTAACAAAATATAGATCCCTTTTGTATCTTAGTACCCTTAATTATACAACAATACAAAGGAGGCAGGGGTACCCCTCTCTTTAGACCCCTCCCCAATCAGCCACCCTTGTTCCACGAACAACAAGACCCACAGGCTTGTTGGCCTCCACTTTCCAGTGGAATTCTGGTGGAATTTTATTTACCATATTTCCCTTCCAAGTGATATTTAAGATTTACTCAATGAGACACATCTTCCCCTCTCTTACACACCCAACAAAAATCCCTAACCTGTCAGTCCTCAGTACTACTACAAAACAGTACCATCGACTAATTCCCAAAAATTTGTTGTCCCCTATGGTCGGCCCCCTTATTGAGATTTATGTTTCTGATCAAATTTACTTGGTACTTGCTGATCCCCCAAGCCCACATTTTCTCCCTCCCCACATTGAAATGTGTGGCGATGCCACTGCTTCACCAAAATGAATGGCTGTATACACCCCCCCCCTCTCTGTAGTTATCTGATGTTGTATCTATCTGAAAGGGAAATAATAAGGTATCTGCTAAATCTACATAATTTAGACTAGGATGACTGATGATGATGATGGTGACAGTTATTGCATATTTTGCCAATCCCCCCCTCACTCTGCAATTCTGAGGCCTCCCATTTGCCACCCCCACAATATTTTGTTTCAATGTTGTGGTGCCGCTACAGAGCATAAATGAGAACAGTTAATTATTAACTCCTACAAATACTGTGTGCTAGATAAATGCTAAACTAAGACATAAGTCTAGGGCATTCATGAATGGGGGGACATGGTGGGTGGGTTATGACTTATGAAATTGATTCTTTTGTCATCTGTGACAGCTCTTGGTGGCCTACTGTAGGTTGGTCAACCAATGTCACACAATAACAAGTATTAACCAGGCACTTTTTAGTCCGCTCCCCTTACATACAGGCTGACTATACAACAGTGAAAACAGAATTGCTAGGGTTTTCTGATTATCTAAAATCCAAATTGGTTGCTTTCATGCAACTCTTTGTATATCTCAATAAGTAAAGCCTGCCTCACACACTCACGGCAATACCACGCGATACAATTTTGAAATCTAGTCTAAGTAATCGCAGACAATTGTAAAAACAAATGCTTACACATTATACATTTGCATACATGGATGGCCTGCATGTTTCTTTTAGGAATTGTAGGAACAAGAAGACATACATGATCATAGGCGTACGAGGCCGGGGGGAGGGGGAAGCTGGTGGGCACTCGCCCTCCCAATTCGGGCAAAAACAGTTGATCCATTTTGGCAAAATGAGATAGCCAAAATGAATAAATTACAATATTCTGACAAAAATTTATCTTGCCCCCCCCCCCCAGAAGTATATT
>JAODFY010121909.1:0-11405 GCA_027580055.1 Paracaudina chilensis | reverse complement strand
GACCTTTGGTGACCTTTGTGGGCACCAAAAACAATAGGGCACACCTTCTCCATATGGCGGATCTATAGTCCAAGTTTTGCCTCAATCCAACTTTCCCTTATTGAGATAGAGCGTACCCAAGCAAGTGTCACAGACGCACACACCCACACACGCCGACACACACACACACGCCAAGTTGAACGCATAGGTTCCTTTTGCTAAAGCAAGGAACCAAAAAGTCAAGAATTTAGACTCGTTTTGTATTACCAACTTTGGCCCGAAAGTGTCAGACTTTTTCTTGATATATATATAAATTAGTTTTTTTGTATTTTGTGGTACCCAGTATCATTTTACATTGATCAACACCTATCTTGACAACATCACAAAGATTATACTTGTAATATTTTGTCTTGGGAAACAACTTACCTACGCGTCTAAAAACAATTCTTCTCCAAAAAAGGGCAGAGCGCTTCGTTGCCAACAGATACTTTTATAGTCACACAAATTTTATATTTTCCTCGTTCAATACGCTGAACATCTTTGACCTAAACAAACGTCAAACCCCTTGCTTTTATAAATTTAACGGTAACACACTTCCACACTGTTTAAAAAAAATAATGTAGACGTAGAGCTGCTCACGAAACAAGGCAAAATGATTTGTTTCATATTCCTTTACTTATCCGTTTAACTATTACTGAGTATTCCATCCGTTATGCTGGTGTCAAATTATGGAACTCTCTCGATGGTACTTTAAAACACTAAAAGTATTTTTTTATTTAGAAGATGTTATAAGACTCATTTCGCATTATACCTATTTTCTAATCAGTTTTGGATGTAGCTTTATATTTCTCTTCTTTTTTAGTATACTTTTTAGTAAACTTGTCCTCTTGTTGTGTTAACGTGTTGGCTCGTGACTATTGCAACGAACAAACGAATGTTTACATGCACCCAATGGCATGACAATGATATGAGGTCAACTGGGATAACACGATATCGAATATTAATTAAATAAAACATCAAATATTATATTATTTCCTAATTAAGTAATATCCTTGGGCGAATGCAACTCTACCGGTACTAGTACAAAAGTGATTGGTCTTCCCTGCAGCACGATATCGAAGTAAGATTCACATAACACATATGTCGGCAAGGAAAATGGTGCGTTTATTACTCTTAGATTACAAGCGATTATGAACGCATGGACGCCTCATGGAGAGTAACCGCTTTTGGGTATACGTCTTTGCATTATGTTATACATTTCATCTGTTTGCTCGAGGTATATTGCCCCTGCGCAAACAAGTAATAACTCACAGGATATCACATTTAGGCTGCCGAAAAATATTGAATTGGAGGCCATCGGGGGGAGGGGGGCAAGTTTGTCAATTATGGACTGCAAAATGGCATGGAAGTGTTGTGATAGTCCTTTTAGCGAAATATTATAAAAACACAACATTCGCCGTCGCACGTCTGTAGTATTGATCATTGCATCGTACAATATGACGAGTTAACAACTATAAAATAGGAACGGTATTACTTTTAAGACGCTATAACAGTTTAACGAACCTCGTTTGGGGGCTTTTGTCTGAAATTCATAAGGTATGTAAAGTAAGCTATCTCAAAGAAATGAAAAAGTAGACAGCCATTTAATTGAGTCCCTGAGGCTAAGCTATACATTTTTGTCACTTCCGTTTTTACAATATAGGATGTTAATGGTGCCTATGAGGCATGCATTAGGCTTTTACAATGTTTGCGTTTTTGTAAAACGCTTCTTATAATATTACTGCAAATTTATGAACGGTGTATTGTTTAAATTAGTGAAAACTATAATGACTAAAAATGTTGGACGCATAATAGTGAACACGTGACTATTCGCGTAATGCGTCTGTTGCGTAGGCTGTACTGGGAGTTCTTTCTTAAAGGTCATTTGATGTGCGCGAAATTACATTATATTGCTTTATATTGTATTCATTCATGTAGGTAGTTTTATGCCTAGGCAAGCGGTCGCCCTACTCTAACTCGTTTGACCGTGTGTCAGTCATATCTGTGGTGTCACTCACCATTTTCAAAGCTTCGATAATGTCCGAGACCGTGTGAACAAGTTCAGTTCAGATGATCAGTGGAAACTCACGTATGGCAATAGACTGTTTCATGATATCAAGTGCGCACACTCAAGTGCTCAGAGTGACATCTAAGTTGGCACTAACCGTGAGAACCATCTATACCGTACGGCATCGCCAGACATTTCAAAATAAAGGGAACAAGGGAGCACAAGATTTCATCCGGGGGGGGGGGCATCAGCAAATATAAGTTTTAAATATAAGGTGATTATAGCATGAACCATGATACCATATAATTGGTTATCATTATCTCATTTTCTGTGCATTCTCATTGTTAACGAACTGAGTAGGATTAACATTTTTCGATAACGTCATAAACAACGTGCTTTAGATACGAGGAAGTTGTGTTTTTCCTCATGGCAACCCATTGTAACCATTCGCGCAAACATATAGGTGGAACTCACTTAACTCCTTATTCCGGAAAAGTGATCTTGCAATATACGAAGGCCAAAATGTTTTGGTATTTGCACACATTATGGACAGCGTACAGTAGTCGCATCTTATGGAACGCCAAAAGCATAGCATCATAACTTGTTAGTACATCAACGTGTCTTTTTATAATAACATCGTGACTTGTGGTCCTCTTGGCGTTCCATAGCATCTGACAGTCTGCGTGGCAGGTCATGGTTTTATTCATACCGCGTTATTTATCGGTTCTATATCAGAGCCATAACACCTGAATGTTAGTGTTGTGGCGATGGAGGTCGGGACTGAAACCACCATCGGGTTCGAAGGGGCCATAAACCTTCGTTTGGGATCAGGGGCGAGGCGTCTGAAGCCCTCACATGCTCATGGTCCCGATTAGTATTCTTACATAGTTATATGTCTATTATATGTCGATGGTACAAGAATAGCTACAATTTTTGGTGGCGTTAAATTGATACGGTGAGAGCCGTACCAGCCGCACAGTCTCCTACGGACCAGCTATATATAATAGGCCTACTGTAAATGTGAATGGCACCACTACACGTTCACAGACGGTCACATCATGAAGGGTGCCTCTAGATTATTGCAACATCTGGAATTTTAACGAGAAATAAATTCCCAGCAGTGACAGAACGTCTCAGCGTTCCGAAATTCTTCTCCCTATACGCAAGCGTGTAATAACATACGGTAATGAAATAAGCAAGCAATGAGTTAACACAATTCACCATCTTGAATAAACCAATATGGTCAAGGACACATATGGGTAAAAGCTGCAGTCATTGCACATATTATGGAAAGCCAAAAGAGACACATGGATTATATAATGATTGATTTTGCATATGTCATAAACAATTTTATAAACAAGATATAACGGTGGATTTTGTATACCGGTATGTCATAAACGATTTTATTAACAAAATATTTATAAAGGCGTTGTCGAAATTATCTGTTTGCACAAACCTCCATTTCAATATTGAAAGTTATATGACGATCGATTGATCGATCACAGTTTTATTTTCGATCACAACAACAGAAATCAATATATTTATTATTGTAATTTACGTGACGTCAGAGCATTTCTAGCTTCAATCGATCGATCGATCAAGCACAGCTTCAGTTTCGATCACAGGGATCAACATATTCATAACATATTATTTATCTACACGTAAAACATGCATAAATGAATGACATACAATATCTATATGACACGCCGTGCCTACACATGAACGTGTCACTGGGCTTTCCATACTATATTATTCCATACCATATTTTACCATTTTATTATGTGATTTATATATGATTTTCAAAAATAATAACACAACTTACCCACCTCATAGGAAAGAAAGGCAGTTAAAATACTACCACCCGTTCTGGTTTTCATTAGAAGTGTTTACACTTTATCCAAAATGCATTTCAATATGCAAATCCGTTATGAGTGGGACACTAAGTTAATATTCATCTATGCACGACTTCACTTAAAATTCTATCCAAATACGGAGCGATACTCGGTCGCTTAACAAAAGTTTATGCTGTTGTACGTATACTGCATATTGCATGGGAACTGCTGTTAGTGTGTATATGTGGGGCAGGCCTGTCCGCCTGTGTGTATAACGGCAAAATAATATGAAAGGTAAACAAATCAAACGAGCAAGATAAAAGGTTTGTTGCTCCAATCAAAACAAAAATAGAAACAAAAGCTCATTAAGAAAGAATAATATAAGGCTCAAAATAGAATTGGGACGCCATCAACCCGATGGAAGGCACCGAGAGACGAATACAAGATGGATTCTGATGAGGATGTTGCAAAGTTCCTGCTCAACATGTATAGGGATCTGCATAGGCTATAGGACTAGGCCAATTTACGTAAGGTATATAAACAAGGACCAGCATGAACGATCAAAGTAACGAACACACTGCTGTTCAGTATAGTATATACGGTTATACACATTCAGACATTCACAAACCGAGTTCTTCGTGTCGCATAAGTAATGAGCTTCTGTTTACTCATTATATGAAGGTATTCAAGGCTATGAATGTTCATATAGTCGCTAATAAGCTTATAATAAGCTTATTTTCTTCAAGGAGACGATTTATTCTTTCAAAAAACCATATCAGTCAAAGTTGGCAGATTTGTGCATGAAATAGTTCCTATATCCTAGGTCTGGTAGATGCACTGTTCTAGTTTGGGCACAAATGAGCTCGAATGAGTTTTCCAAAGACAACATTGCCCTTTAATTAACATATATTTTAAATTATAGTTCTCAGTTATTCGTTGTACGAAACGAGAAAGATTGCGGAATGTTGCAGTTAAATTTATTAAGAATTAAAGGCGCAATATGTCTCATACGGTATGTTATCATAACTCCATGCTCAACAACACAGTACATACGATTGAAAAATATCACATGGATGGCTCACCGATCGCAAACGATATTGGTCATGATATAGTGCGCATGCGTATTTTATTTTATTTATTGTACGCCTCACATCAAAAATAGACGATATGCTCCCTTCGTATGCGTATGAGATGAGTCCTTAAATGCATTTTTGGGCAAAATGTAATAAATTGCTATTTTTACAACCGCTTGTTTATACCCCCATTACTTTTAGCCAGAATATACAGCTCTAGCCTTATAGCTGTTCATGTCCCCAATGCATCTTTTTGGACCAACGTTTAAAATATACATATCTATACATAAAAAATCCATATCCTGCCATTTTACCCCAAAACGAAATTGTGTTCCCTACGCCCGTAGCACCCTTTATTCTTAGCTAGGAATTGAAGCTCTAGTCCGTGGCGTCGCCAAACTGTTTGTGTCCCCCATGTGCTCCCCAAATGAGATTGATACAAAAAATAGAATTATATTTTCTGATGCACCCACTGAAGAGTTGTGCCCCGTACTGTTCATCCTATACTTTGAAAAGTCTGGCGACGACGTTGGCTCTACAGCTATACTGTAAAAATAGACCACCTATCAGAAACTACAATGCTGGTGATCTGAATCGAGTTTTAAATGTAGGATGATTCGATGATTGGTAGTTTAAATTATTTCTTTAACTGTGGCATGTAGACCTATATGCCTCAAAGTGCTCAAGCAGACACACGGTGTTAAATATAGACAATGTGAACAGAAGGTGTTTTATTCCCAATGTTGTCGTTGTTGCTGATTGTAGTTAAATTTAACGGTGGATTTGGGAAAATCCTGACATAGAAATACGATGTATTCATGTAATTTGGGCCAAGGGGTGCCGGCCTCTCACACATCACTCAGAAAATTCTTATTACAGGAAGCAGTTGTTAGAATCCATCATTTCTTTATAACGAGGCTCCATCATCATTAGGTAAGCGCGTGTTTCGTCACCTTCGTTCTTCTGCTTATTGCAAATGGGGTAACGAGCGATGAGGATAAATACCCCTTCCCCTCAAGTTTCACGCGCTCCCATTGGTGCCGATCGCTTTTGAAAAGCATGCGGCCTAGCCATATTTTTTCAATTAGTGCACAACGTTTCAGGCGGGGCATTGGAACATTTTACTTCTTTTCAATATTACAACTCTCTTTGTGGGGCACATTATTTTTTGGGGGTACGTGACCCCCTTCACAGTACACCCAACGATACTTAAAACTAGTGTACCATTAACCTGTTGTCATTGGAGTATACCCAAAATATGAGTACGTGTCAGTGGCGTGCGCAAAAGGGCAGGGGCCGTGCCCCCCCCCCCCCCGCCCAACTTTGTGGCCAGTCGGGGATTTTAAAAAGTGCATGGAGGAGAGGAGAGAAAATAGCAGGGACTAAGGAATTAATTATTTATAACCGTTGATTATTGTTAAACTGTAATCCCTCTCAACATTATAAGGTCAAACATGTTTCACGGTGGCCAATTTTTTTTTCGCGCGAGTGTATATTTGTATTCGGCAGCATCACCAGAATTGTTCACGTACGAGCAAAAACCCGCCAATTTGGAATGAGGTTGAATTTTTGCTCCCTCCCTAAGCGCAGGGCCAGTAGCCAAGTGAGGGGGAAAATGCGCCTTAAAACCAATAGCCAAGTATGTGTCCTTCCGTAACTCTTTACAGAAAAGTTCACTCCCACTCAACAGAAATCCAGTCAGGGATCAGATGTTTGAACCCCCCCCCCCCTAGTTACCAAACTACACCAACTACAAGTCTAAATTTTTCATTCATGATATCTCAAAATAAAGGAGGTTTTGAAACTACATGCAAGGTCTGGAAAGTGTCATTTCCGGCGAACTAGTAGGTATATTTAGTAACATTTGGTCGCTACGCGCCAACCGATGATGGCGCTCCACTTAACTCTTTTAGATCACAGCCCCTCCCCCATGAAAACATTGGGCCGCTCAAAATTTACGATAAGCCACGCCCCCTTCCCCCAGGACACAAATTACTTATACAATTTTGGATCGTGTTCCACCCGCTCCCCAATCACAAAAAAAATGGCGGCGCCCCTGAAATTCCCCGGAGAAGATTAATTAATATATTTCTTTAAATATATTATCTAGAAAAATATAATCTTCGAGCAACAACTCATGTACAATACATCACAAGTGACATCATCAAGGTTGCCAGATGCTAAATTAAAGTGATTTTAAAAAGCAATATCTCAACAACCATTAACTATATTGTAATGAGACATTTTTTCACTGGATTATACTTTTGAAGACCCATATAAATTATTATAGTTCAGATGTTGCGATTATAGTGTACATCGAGACGAGACAGCTCCTTTAAGTTTGGTGACTCCATGCAGTAAAATCTAATCAGGTATGGCGCTGCGTTTAACCCGGGAACCATATGGATTATAACTAAGGGGCTCATATGGGATATATAAATACTGGTTATTATTGTAACGATGAAGGTTAATTTATTACGCTCCGTTCATATTGATATAACTAGTTGACGGAGTAGCCTCTACATGCATGACAGGCTTTAATGAACCGTATAAATGTATAACAATATTCCTAGCGGCTGAGCAGCGTATATATGGGTAGGGTTGCTCCTGTGTTGAGGACAGTGATTTTCCACCATGAAAATATCGTATACTTTTCGACTTAATGTCTAGGGGAGATCATCACATTGGAGACTTGGGCAAGTCTAATATAGGGCAAATGTAGTCCGTTTGTTTGTTTGATTTGATCTTCCCTTGCGGGAACTCGGCAGGGCTTCTTCAGGAGCATAGACGCCAAACTGTCAATGCCAGTATCATGCGACAACGCACATTTTTTTAAAAGGAATTGTCTTGTGGAAAATTTTGTTAACGTTTTCTAGTAGTATATATTTTTCTCATTCCAACCATATCAAAATTGTCCACTTTCGACATTTTATTCATGTGGAAATCTGGTTTGAAAATCTACCCTATTCTGAGCGAAAACACCGTTTATACTGCTAGGTCTGTTTGATTCTGACGTCACTTTGGCAGATGAGGCGTGTATATGCACAGTATACGTGATTGGGTATACTGCACTGAGCAAGTAGCCAGGTCTAGCAAGCATAGTATATTTTAAATTAAAAAGCAAACCACTGATCACGATGATATATGTGTATGTCTTTGGGATAAACTTATCTGTTCCGATTGCATAGTTCTTTGCTGGGTCAGGGATCGCATAAATGTTATTTTCTTCCCGAATCACGCGTATTACTGCACCCAAATGCCTGACACTGAGGCATTGTTTGTAGAATATAACGTTACGTTAGACTCGAGCACCTAGCCTAGGCCTAACAGTTAGTGTGCCCATTTTCCGCAATGCTAGAATGAGCGCTATGCAAAGAAAAACTTACGGGTGGTCTTCGGTTCGAACTCCTCGTTTTGTGACCCAAAACCACGAAATCAATGATGCAAGACATATATTACGAATCAACCTTTTATCTAACACTTATCTAAATCACAAAAAATCCACCGAAGATTAAAGTAGAAATTAATCTATATACTTTAGCAATTTTTCTTAGCAGTACAATGCAAAGTGTATACAGCGTCATTACATATGGTAAACTACATTTGCCATTCCTACGTCATGAAGGGCACTGTTCGAAGCCTTTTTGAAATATCCGTCCGGAAAGTTTAAAAAATCGTTTCTTTAAATATAGCAATTTTAGCATTTTGATATTTTGGTAACATACTCAGAAAATTATGCTATTTTTTAAAGATATCAAGGGCCACCAGACAATTCCTTTAACGTCAATGATTGAGGAAGAGCAGATGGGAAACTGCAATCCGTGCAGTCCGTGTTCCTCCTGCGAGACATATATGTGCCCCTAAAATTAATAGGCATATTTTTGCTGCTTATGTAGCTTACCATCGTTCATTCAATGAGAGCCATTTTCATTAATAATTATCTGAAATTGCCAGGCATTTGAACCATTGCCTTATATACAGTATTTAGTACTCGGGGCATAGTCGAGGTGGGCGTGTCATGTTTCAGTACAGAACTGTAGTAGTATAGCGTGTGCCGAAACACCTCAACTACAGTACACCAATGGCCGGGCCACACAATACAATAGTGTATTTACAAGCATTCACCCTACATTCGTTTACCGAAACTGAATTAGTTGAAATTGGATACGCACATTTCGAAACGTTTAGACTGCGGTACACACAGTGAGGGTATGCATACACAACCCTAGTGTGGAGGTTGGTGCAACGTACCGCAACACTATCTGTATAGACTAGAAACGTTGAAACAATTACAATTTTTAAAATTAAACATTTTGCATCTCAGTACCCTTCACATTACCAAAAAAATCAAAAGGGGGAGGGGGACACAGCATCCACCTATACCCAGGACGGCGATCAATAATTTGGTCATGGAAATGCCCCCCCCCCCTTCAGAAGCTGTTGACGCCCTTGTGTATACCAGGGAGGCGTGTGTATGTAAAATTTCGGTCGAATTTGAGGTAGTTTTCATGTACCAATGCGTGCGATATTTGTCACTTGAGACATCCCCCACCCCGACAAAATTAACGCTGTTTTTTAGACATCCCCCAACCCCTTCAACCAAATTTGACAAAAAATTGTCAGTGTTCAAACACTTTATGTTTAAAATTACAACATTTAGGTATATACTGACAAGTACGTACTTGCATATAATACCTTGGTCTCATGAGACATGTCTCTCTCCTTGTCTCCCTTGAGGCCAGTTTTAGGCCAACGTTTAGGCTGACCGACTTTCACTTGGTTGTCACATCCCCCACGTATGTACGCAGTCTGAATTGGACACATTACAAAGAATATTTGTATAGGCCTACCGTGCAGGGAAATTATATGAAACGTGTTCTATGATTTGTTTTCAGTATATATGCGTAGTGCTTTACTTATTTATAGTGTGATTATATCGCCAATTATACATAACAGCTAAACCCATCAACCAGGAATCATGTCCCAAAGACTCCCAGACTGATCGCCAGCCTATTATAGGTATTATAGAGATATTATATTATAGGTATAAAGGTAAGGGGGGAAACCTATTTTTTTTTTCCTGGGCAAAATATTTTCAAGGGGCTCTCTATATATTTTTGGGTTCTCCAAAATATTCTACAAATTATCGGTTCATGCATATAATTTGTCGCCGAACGAAACACGTTTTTAATCTTCATGTCTCGCTAATGAGTGTTACAGTTGGTAATATGAGTAGCATATATACTATATTTGTTACAACAGTGGATGGAAGATTACATCAGTACATGATTTGCTACTGAAACTCTGACAGTACCTTTAAACTATACGGTATAATTTGCCAGAATGACCCCTGACCTGAGATTTGCAAGAAGAATAAGACATTTATGATTATGACGGTAAATGATATCATCGATAAGTCACCACAGCGTACAGCCTAAATCACTTATATGGCAATATAACCTACAAGTCACATTTCGTTAAACGCATCGTAACTTTAAAAAGTTAACAATATGAAATGTGTCAATGTTGAGCACCATAGCGCATTAATTCAATTCACTTGACAATATATTGTATAGTTTATCACTTTCACGTTCCCGGATATATGCCACCGGTTAGGTAGACCATGGTTGGTTAGCTGAGTCGCTGAAATGATTTTAACTCCATGCGTAGACCTATAGCCTGATAGTGGCTTCTTTACTATTACTGGACATTAAGCCGCTAAATGATTAAGTAATAAGATGATAATTATATCTGGTCAAAGGTCAATGTGAGACGTTAATAGGGACAGCACAGTCGTCGTGTTAGTATCCACTAGAATTTCACTCTGATCATGCGCACTTGAAATCATGAACCTGTCAATATCCCTGCTCAAGGATAGAATACAATATCTTTGAATTGGTTGACGAAAATTATTTCGGTTTTAGCCACTGCACGCGTAATGCGCACGCTTTAATATATTGCGCGACTTATACCAAACGTTTATACAGCGCCGTTTACCGGTTGTGGATATGATAGGGCAATGAGTATCACATTGTATGGAAACGCTAAGGTGCCGTCGCAATGATCTTACATAGAGGATCTTAACATTTTTCAACAAAATGTCAAATTGTCGAGATATTATCTTTAAGTTATCATTTTGTAACAAATTAACGAAATGTCGAGATTTATATATTTCGTCAATCCATCATTTTGCAACAAAATGACAATTTACCTAGAAGATATATCTCGTCAGTCGTCAATTCGTCATTTTGCAACAAAATGATGAATTACCCAGATAAAATATCTCGTCAATTCGTCATTTTGCAACAAAATGATGAATTACCTAAATAAAATATCTCGTCAATTCATCAATTTGTAACAAATTCGTCATTTATCTAGGTAATTCGTCAATTTGTTGCCAAACGTCTGATTGACGAGATATTTTATTTAAGGATTTCATCATTTTATTGAAAAATGACGAATTGAGGAATGAGG
>JAODFY010121908.1:0-18058 GCA_027580055.1 Paracaudina chilensis | reverse complement strand
ATTAATTTGGTTGTTTATTATTATATTACCGACCGGTGAGATTTTGCAAATATTGAGAGTGGACCGCTCGCTCGCTATGGTCAAACTAAAAGTACTGTGAGAAGAGTGGGTTACAAGCGCTATACCATGTTGTAGTTAGTTATATTGTATTATTTGCCCAACGTCGTGTTCAACGTTGCGGTGGGCACATGAGCTGTTGTTAGGCCCCAGTGTCCTTGCTGTATCCCCTGGTATTGACCATACTTGATTAAATTGTTCACACCCGGAGGGTTTCTCAGAATATATTGTTATGTTGTATTTTTAATATTGTGTTAGCCTTGCAACATCTTAAGGTAAGAGACCGTTTACAGAGACGAACCCAGCTACCACTTGGTCTTGCAACATCTTAAGGTAAGAGACCGTTTACAGAGACGAACCCAGCTACCACTTGGTCTTTTCGCGACCTTAACGGCGGTAGTATTTCCCCTCGCATACTTAATGTTTTATGCGTTACAGTAGGATAGCTCCTGCCCAGTATGAGGTGAGACAGTGTTTAAAGGAGAGTCTCATAGCCCTTATACCTCACCCATTGTTGTAGTGAAGAAGAAAGATGGGTAAATTCAACTGTGTTGACTTTTGCAAACTTAATGGTAAAACCATCAAAGATTCATATAGCCTCCCTCGTATCACAGAATCCCTTGATGCCCTAGGAGCTCAGTGGTTTCAGCTCCTTTGACTTACAAAGTAGCTACTAGCAGGAAGAGGTTGCAGAGGAGCATAATTAAGCCAAGGATAGCCTTCACCACACCAATTGATGGGTTTTTATGAGTGCAACTGAATGCCATTCGGTTTGACCATTTGACCAATGCCCCTGCTACTTTCCACTGATTGATGAAAAAATGTGTGGGGGGACATGAACTTCCAACAGTGCTTAGTTTACCTTGATGACATCATGTTTTCAAAGACCATAGATGAAGAACATAAATATATCTGGTAAGTATTAATATGACAGAGCCATAAGAGTTAGTTTGTATGGATTTCCTGCCATTAGAAGAGTAAAGATGGGTATTCTAGTATTCTTGTTGTAACAGACCACTTTACGCGATATGCTCAACTCGATATTCCCAACGAGGAACCAAACTGCTCAAACCACAGCAAAGATACTATCTGAAAATTTCATTGTGCATTATGGCTTCCCTGCCAGACTTCATTCTCTCCAAGGCCAAAACCAAAACCATTCTGTCCAAGGCCAAAAGTATTTTAACCGCAAGTTGTTGTCAATGCTAGGTACTCTGTCTGACAACCATAAGAAGGACTGGAAGGCATATGTAGCCCCACTGGTACATGCCTTTAATTGTACAAGAAATTGAAGCAGGTATCTAGCGGTGCACTAGAACAGGTGGTAAGCCAGCCTGGAACTTCTGCATCGAAACTGACGAAATAAAAGACATTTTGTAGTCTGCAGTGAATTACTTTCCTGAAGGATACCGATTAATAGATGTTTCCATACTTGCCGATGTCTAAAAAAACATCCACCTTTGTCCATGTGGTACTTGTTCAACTTGCAGAAAGTCTACACCTCTGCACACATCTGGAAGCATAACCCACCGGGGGCAAGTTGCTGACATCAGATGAATGACGTATGCTGCAATGGAGATTGGAGCTTCCTGTGAAGGTATCATCGACATGTGCAGCATACTCAATTTGCCACCCCGGTTATCGGAAACGCCTTACAACAAACACACCAAGACCCGTGTTCCAGAGTAGCTGAAGGCATCAAGACTGACACAGAAAAAAACAGGCAATTCAAAGTTGGCCAGTCCCTACAAGTGTGAAACAACTTTCGTGAACATTTCACTGATTAGGAAAGCAAAAATGATGATTTTGACAACACAGTAAACAGTGCAGACGAAGTCTGTGATATTGATAACACTAGGCCTAAAGATGCAGGCCATAACGTTGACATGAATGGCGATGACAATGACAATGATTCAGATTCGGATGATGATCACCCTTTAGCCCAAATTAGAGGTAGGGAAAATAATTTGTGGCAAGAAAGAGCCTATGACTGTGATCACTTGCGAGACTTCATGCAACCAGTGGGTGCACAGGTTCACAATATAGATTCACCTGTATCTGACGTAAGTGTAGATGAAACAAACCGATATTATGCTCATCATGTGGCAGGTAGGGGTATGATATGCACCATCAAGTGGGCTGTTACAGACAAATTTGCTAATTATCTGTTGTAGCCACTTCACAGTCCTCACAGACAACAACCCCCTCACCTCTATCCTTACCACAGCCAAACTTGATGCCACTGGGCATAGATGGTTGGCCAGCCTTGCTAACTTTGATTTTGATATCAAGTACAAGCCTGGTAAAAACAACCAGGATGCAGACAGATTGTCAGGGAGACCCCAAGATCCACCTACTATTGAAGATGAATATTTAGATTTCCAGTTGCAGGCCAATCGGATGAAGGATCGGTACTTGAACCAGCCTCTTGAGCCCTACACAACTGCCACGTTGAACAATATGAACTGTAGTCCACAGCTTGAGGATATCCCTCCAGATGCAGTTGCAGCGTGTGTGGGACTCTCTGCTCAGGAGGTAAGTGTAGGTGCCCAAGCCCCTCCTAAGAGCAGGAAAAGGCCTAAAAGGGCCCCGTTAATAGTGGAGACTGTGTCTGACTCCCCCGGAGACTGTGTCTGACTCCCCCAGAGGCAGTGTGCCTAAATAAACCTGTCAGCTGTGTGTATTGATGTGGCTGGGCTGGTTAGGGACAACCCTCCCTTTGTCTCTGTCACATGGACTGGATGGGTTTAAATACCCTATTCGCCAGGAGTTGACCACTCATTCACTCAAGATCTGCAGTAATGCACACCAGTGTGAGAGGACAGTTTGTCACAACTTACAAGTTATTTTAATTCTGTTTGGACTCTTGCTCCATCCAGCAAATTTACACTGCTGTAATGATTCTGATGGCGAAGCATTAACCGGGAGGAGCACTGCTGTATCTGGGCGTTAATTACCACCCGCTGGTGGAGGGACGGGCACCGCCATTCCTGGGGAAGCTCGCTGTCGACAGATGAGCCTTTTGGTTTAACGAGACGGGCTGATGTCACCCACCTCACCAGTTGAAGGAGCTACCCCGAGTGAAGCTTAGGGCCGTGCAGCTGCTCTAAAGTGCCGCACCATAGAGGGACTGGGACGCTGACTAAAGGTCCGGGCTGACTAGCCACCCTCTGATGTTGATGGGACCCTAGAGAGGAGTACCCCTACCATATATTGAGCGCACTAGCACGGTTTTATTTATTTTATTATATTAATTATGAGTATGCCCCCCTCATATTGGAGTTGTTTGTATGCCCTATTATAAGTAATTATCATGTATTGCGCCCGGCAATAATGAGTGACTTTGTAATACAGTACTAGTTAACCCAGTCATGTCGTTTATTCTCTATCTAGGTTGGCCTGTGTGCTACAGGGTCGTAGTAGACGCCCCGAACCCTGCTGCTCCCTGATCGTAGGTGTCGTGGAGTAGCGTTACACTTCTTTTAGACAGACTGTATTCTACTTACTGTAGATTGATTTGTAGATATGGTGTAAATCACTCAATTGGTTTCCTTATTTTTAATTTCAGGACAGCCATGGTGAAGACAAAGCAGTCGATGAAGGTGACTGGGTTGGGGTAATGTTCAATACCACATGCTACTTTGGGCAAGTAAGAAATAAATTGCCAGGGGGAAATATAGTTTTTGCAAAACAGGTCGAGACGAAAGTTAAGCAAAAGGCACATCAAATTCCCGCATCGTAGTCCTGATTTCAATCCCATTGAAAATGTGTTCAAAATACTGAATGACAATCTTCGGAGGGATTCCTTTAAGCATGAAATTGCTTCGGAGAGTTTTCAACAGTTCCGTACACGTGTTATTTGGACATTAAAGGCGATACCTACAACTACCATCGATAAATTAATTCACTCTATGACGAAACGGGTCGAAAAAGTTATCAAGCTCATAGGAACCCGTCTGAAATATTAATTGGAGAAATGAATATTGCTTTAGAAAGAAATGTCTATCGCAGGAGAAAGACTTTTGGCTTGGGAACAGTCCTGACTTAAACCCTGCAAGTTGTTGGTGTGCAGTTAAACATTTATGTCCAATTTATTCATCGTTACTACTGAATGTTTGGGGGATATTAGTGAAACTAGCACACATTGATTTAATATGATATCATCTTGACCTTCATTTGTGCTTTTTATTAAGTTCATGCATTATATAAAACAGTCATTACATAATACATTACATAATACAGCATTATATAATACAGTAATTTTTGACATAGCGCCATCACTTTCTTTGCTAATAGGCGAAGTATGAGTCACACTCACTGCGTCATGAGTCACACTCAATGAGTCACCTTCATCGACTGCGATGTGAAGACAAAGCAGTCGATGAAGGTGACTGGGTTGGGGTAATGTTCAATGCCGCATGCTAACTTGGGCAAGTAAGAAATAAATTGCCAGGGGGAAACTTTGAAATAAAGTTTTTGCAAAATAGGTTGAGAGGAAAGTTAAGCAAAAGGCATATCCAAGAGGTTGATCCTAAGTTTATTGTCAAAAAGATAGACAAGATAACAAATAACAATGAGGTCTACTCCCTTTCTGTTATAGAGGAAGAAGCTCTAGAAGAATGTTTCCTGACAAGTATGGCACATCTGACAGGGAAGGAAAGGACCACAATGATCGTAGCACACATCTGAGGACACCTGTGCAGCTATCGATGCATGCAGCTCAGATGCCTGCAGCATGGTATCAATGGGTCAATGTCAAGGGCAAAGCAACTAAGCGCAAGGATGAAGGCACCATCCAGGATTGCGTCGATGCTCTTAAGGAACAACTTCCAGCTTTCCTGGTGCACACATTTGTGAAGCGTAAACAGAGTGCTCATTTCAGACAGGAAAAGGCCAAGGCCAGCAGGGAGCATGTTGTCATCCAGGTAGACTTCGCAGAAAACTTTGCTATCATCCAGCAAGATGAAATCCAGAGTGCACACTGGGCACATTCGCAAGTTACTCTGTTCACTGCATGTGCTAATTTTTATGCAGATACTGTACAGTCTTATGTCATGGTGAGCAATGACCTGGTGCATGGGAAGTTTGCCGTTGCCACATTCCTGGATAAGATTATTAACGATGTTAGGATGCAGTGCCCCAATCTGAAGTCACTGTCATTCTTCTCAGACGGAGCGGCCAGCCAGTTTAAACAACGGTACCTGTTTGATAACATCACCCACTTCCAAGAGACATATGGAGTTCAACGGGAGAACGGGAGCACATGTACATGATGCCGAGTCATTTGCGAAGGTAGCCGAAGCTAAGGCTAAGGCAATAAAAGTGATCTTCGTCCCTTCCCAACAAATAGAGGATGCTAAGAAAGCTTTGGATAATCGATGGGCAGATGTCAGTCCACTACCAATGACGCAAACTACCCACGTTGTCATTGCAGTCAGGAAACATGTGCTTTGCCATGCCATGTATGCAGGAAGAGCGGAGTACCATGTACGTTCGTTGAAGCCAGATGTGGAGGTGACGGATTCCGATCAAGCATTTGCCCGAGCCTACACGATTGGAGAACAGAGGGACAAACAACCACCTGAACCACTTGACAACAGCGATGAGCTTCCTGGAGACGAATTCCCGACTGGTAGCGATCATCCTGAGGTCGCCCCACAACCAATCAAGCCTGGGGACTTTGTGTTGGTCGAGTATATAGGAGCTAAGAAGACCTCTGGCAGATATGCCTATGTTGCCCTAGTTCAAGAAGAACATGTGGATGATGGCATGGTAGAGTTTTGTGTCACTCACTTGCACAAATATGACAGCAGGGTACTGATCTTTGTTGCTAAGGATCGTACGGATAAACATGGATGGGTAGCTATTACACAAATCCCAAGGAAATTGCCGTCACCCACAATGGATAACCGTGAGAGATACTACTTCCAGGAACCTATTCCGGAGGCCAACTGAACTGATCTGTCTCAAATTTGCATACAAACTTATCAACGATAGCGCTGATTTTATCATCAAATATCTGTTTCACAGTTTGTAGGGCATCAACTTTTGAATAGCTTTAACAGTCATAATTTTTCTGAATATTACTTCATTTTGATCTATGTCTACATATACTTGCCTACACGTTACCCGCTTGCTAATATTGGAACAACTCTCCAAAATCATAGATCAGAGAATATTTTTTAATGTGTCTCCCCATAAAGTATTGTTTAATTTTTTTCTATGACCAAAGATATTTTCACACAGTATGGCTACTAAATGCAAAAATATTAATCTATAGTCTACAAGTACTGATGAGTTCACATAATCAGGGTAGGGGCCTAATGAAAGCTAACTGATAACATAAAGGACAGTAAGAATAGTGGGCCTACACCATAAATCCTGAATCGTGTATGTTTCCCATAAACTTCATGGGAATGGGCAGCAATCATAGAGTGATCAGAGGACATACCCCCCTCCCCAATATCAGAGAATGTCCCCATTGACTTGGTCATGCCCCCCACCCAATATTGAGGACAAATCGCTGCTCAAGCTTATGTTCATTGTTTTTAATTTTTCACATGTTTTTGTAGTTTTTTCTTTAAATTAATATTTTTAAAACATTCTAAAATTTCTAATCAGATTAATAGTACTTCCTTCTTTATTGAGTAAACTTTAGGTTTTCTTTAAATTTAATCATTGTTACAACCTCACACTTGTTGTTAGGGAACATATAACTTGATGTTCCATGCTTTTGTGGCATACACCTTGCATTGCAACTTCTGTCACACTGTTACCGTCACACTGTTACCATGCATTGATATAGTTATGATATAATATTTCAGGTTGTAATGGTTTGTCAGTCAATTTGTTTATTTCACATGAGAGTTAACACTATGTTGAATAAAATGTATATATTTCCAATTGTGGCAAACTTTTAATTTCAGAGGGTTTTGAGAATTAGGTATTGGGTGAAAAACTAAGGTATTTTTCATGTCACACTGTTACCGAAGCATATTTTTATTAATATTTAGAAATCAACATTGAAATATCCCCCAAATTGTGCATGTTTTAAAAGTTCATTGTTAACCCTTTTTCACTGATAACCTATTCTGAAGTGATCCCTTAAATATTCTGAGAAAAAACAAAATGAAATGACTAAATGTGTAATTTTTGTCACACTGTTACCGTGGAATTGCCCTATATCCATTTTTTTAAATTTACGACTCAATGCTCCCTTTACCATTTAAGAGAAAATTAACATTTTCTTTCTTTAAATTCCCATGATGTAACACGTTTGTGGGTGCCGCCATTTTTTTTCCCGATTGTTGTTATGTGACTACGTCACGCGAACCGACCATCATATCCCGATCAACTGGTGTCGTCTGCTTCATGCCAAAATTTGGTAAGTGATTTTTTGGCTTATTTAACCACTAAGGAAGGATAATTTTTAATTAACTTTGTAGTTATAATATGTAAAATCATCTAGTTATTTGATTTCTAGGACGATAGAAAAAATATGTGAGGATTCAAGAGAAACTCTTGAAAACACATAACGTTAACGAAACTTTCAGTTAGGCCCATAGCTTAAGCCTAAGTTAGGCATATTGTTGTCTGCTTCTAACGTTAGGCTAGTTGAATGGGTAAGTAAGCGATTGTGTTAAAATAAATATTTTTGCAGATATTTAACCACTTAGGCCTAGGTAAAAGGAAAAGTATGTGAGGGTTCAAGAGAAACTCTTAAAAATACATAACGACTAGGCCTTATATAGGCCCCTAACTTAGCCGTAATTACTTAATGTTACCTAATGTTAGGCCTAACGAGTAATGTTCGTAATAACGTTACTAGGCATAAGTCTAAGTTAGTAACAGTTAGTAGTAGGCGAAATGAAGCCGAAATGTTTCCACTTAGGAGGGAGAGTGTTGCATTAACTGTGTTGTGAAAATGTGTCAAATAATAATTTGATTGCTGATGGGACATTAGAACTTTTTTGGGTTAATAAAACATGAAAGCCTAGGCCTATTATTAATAATACTATTAATTTTATGCCAGATTTTCCAGCCCCTAGGCTAATGGCCCAGTACATTTCAATCTGGAGGGGTCGATCTATACACAACACCAAAGAAATGAATTTTTCTGATATCCTTCTTACAACTTATCCCATGAGACACAGCTCAAAGCGCTTTACACTGATGAAGTTGGAATTGCCAGATGGATTATGCCAGTTGTTTCAGCCCCACTTTGTTATTTGATTTATTAGTAAGATGATATACCTGTCTGGTCCCTAGTCACCACTCAATGATCCATCCCTGTGACCCTAATCCCACTAGACCATGATCACTGGTCCCCTCATGCCACCACCACCACATGAATCCTGCCTGGTCCCCACAAACTTTTTTGATCAACATTTAAATTATACATTTAAAAGATGTTTCAGCCCCAGTGTCTAATACTATATTAACCCGGGCCCCAGCCCCCACTTTCAAATTTGCTCTTCTGCCTCGATCTGCTTGTGACATGGATACCTTCATCATTTATTTCAGGACTAGGTCTACCTTCATGTATAGGAAAAATCCATGCTTCATCTACTAAGTTTAACATAACTCATGACTGTTTCATTGAAAAGTTAAAGCATGCCTGCTTAATTGCCGAAACTTAATTGGTAAGTACTTAGCTGCCTGGTCCTCTTATGTCACCACCCCACGATCCCTGCCTGGTACCCTCAAGCACCATTTAACTCATGCATGGTGCCACATTTCACACCACTGCATGGTTAACCTGCATGACCCTCCTCCCCAACTTTTTTGGTCAACTTTAATTAGAGTTAAAGATTTGCTGAAGATAATCTGTCATGATATCACAATGCTACTTCAATTTCATGTGGAAAGGTCACACATACTGTGCCGTGGGTCGATTGTTGAAAGCTCATGTTTACACTGTTGATCAGGGTCTGGGGAACAGGGGTGACTAGGGGCAGGGAGCTTCATCTGCAGCTTATCCTTTTTGGGGTTAACATTCATTAAACATGGATTATGCCAGATGTTTCAGCCCCCACTTTGTAAATTGATTTATTAGTAAGATGATATACCTGCATGGTCCCTAGTCACCCACTCAATTATCCATCCCTGTTCCCCTCATCCCACTTGACCATGATCACTGGTCCCCTCATGCCACCACCACCACATGGATCCTGCCTGGTCCCCACACTTTTTTGATAAACATTTGATTATACATGTATAAAATCAGATGGAATTAATAAGTGAAAAATCCTGGCTACGGGACTCAACCCTCACCCCACCCGATAGGTTCGCCCTTGATGAATTGACGCTCGCTCCAGGCTATGCCTGCCACTGATGCCTGCACATATTACTAACTTAGCCTACGCTGTAGTTTACAGTAACTGAACTGCATTCGTAACTTAGGCCTAGCCTATATATACTAACGCTAGGCTAGGCCTTAAATAACTGATTGCTAGGCCTAGTGTGAACTGAAATAAAACATTTAAAAAAGTGCTCGAGAACTGTGAAAACATTACCTGGATCGCTTTCTAATTCCAACCATCCTTCGTTCATAATGCCAAGAAAACTATCGAACTAGTCTAGGAATTTTGTGTGACCAGTTCGGCGAAAATCGGTAACAAAACATTGTCCAATATAGTCCATTTCGCGATAGATGATACTAGGCATGAACAAACGCTAATAATAACTTGTTGGTGTAAGTTTTAACAGCGCGATTGTTGTTCAACCGTCATAATAAGGTTGCCTGTTGAAACTAACTCTCAAGAGTGACCATTACAAAGTAGATAAATATGCTAGATTGTCACGTACTAGCTAGAGCTGCGTTTAGCATATCTAGGCTAATGATCCACGCTACTGAACGAAACAGTTCAGATACAGACTGGATTTAGGCAAAAACTACAAATGCTTTTTATATGGGATATATAGCAATTTATTGCTTTATATTAACACTGATGCAGTGATGCCTAAAATCAGCAACCAAACTTTTAGGTGGGGAAAGGGAGGAGCCAGGATATCAACATTAACCAGAAAGCCAAAAGGCTTAGTGATTCCTTGATTCAAATACATGGGGGAGGGTATGTGGATGAGGAAGGATATGTGGATGGGGAAAGGGTATGTGGAGGTGGAAAGAGTATGTGGAGGGGACAATGGTATGTGGAGGGAACAATGGTATGTGGAGGGGACAAGGGTATGAAGGACACAGGAATGTGCAGGAGGCAAGGACATGTGGAGGGGTGGTGGTCCACCTCCACCAAATAAATAGGGTTCCTGTACTCACTGTGAGAAACATATACACCCAAGTTTCAGCTTGATATGACCAGGTATGATGTTTACAGGGTCTTCAATATCTGACCTCTGACCCCTCCCAAAAACAATAGGGATCATGTACTCATTATGAGGAACAAGTATGAACCTGACTGGACCAGGCAATCTGTACTTATCACTCATGTTTACAGTACAAGCAAAAATTTCACAAAATCTCCCAGATTGCTATTTAAAAAATATCCCTCAAATTGCTATTTTTTCAAAGTTTTGGCCCCAAAAGACCTTGGATCTGCACCAAAAACAATAGGGTTCTTGTACTCACAATGAGAAACACACACACACACCAAGTTTGAACTTGATCAGACCAGGCATGTTAGACTTAATATCTTGTTTACAAGCAAAACATCACACACATACACACACATATGCCAGCATGACTGCATAGATTCCTTGAGACTTTGTCAGTCAAGGAATAAAAAATTGCACACATGTGGAATATTGATTGGAATTCTCTAAGTGTTATTTTAGTGATAATTCAATGTGGAATATTGACTGGAAGTCTCTAAGTGTTATTTTAGTGATATTTCAATGTGGAATATTGACTGGAAGTCTCTAAGTGTTATTTTAGTGATATTTCAATGTGTGATATAAAAGAACAGTAAATAAAGACTGGGATGGCTATGACATCATAGGCCTATGTTGCCATGGGGGGGGGGGGGGTACAAGAGGTGGTCTGTCCCCAAATATCATAAAAAGTCCCAGAACTACTGGCATTTTTTTGTATCATGTTATGATCTTTTACATTTTGAAAATCCTGAAGGAAAATATGGCAAGACACGAAAAAACAATAATACAAAAATAAGGACAATACTCGAGCTTCACTTTATTAAAGTTACTACTTGTTTTGTTGAATATCTATTATTTTTCTCATCCATGGGAAAAATAAATTACACATGAAATTGCACATTTATAAGGTGGTTGCCAACAAAACACATATAAGTACTAGCAGCCCCTTATTGAAGGGCATCTGTAAATAGAGATCATGACAATTACTTAACAGCCATCATGCACAGATGATAAGAAAGGATAGAGGAAAAGAAAGGCAAGGAGGGATACTGAAATGTACAAATAATTGTTATAAACTAATATCCATTTGGAAATCTGGATCACAGGCGAACGAGGCAGGGGGGGGGGGAGGGGTGGCACTCGCCCTCCCAAATCAGGCAAAAACAGTTGATCCATTCAGGCAAAATGACACAGCCAAAATGAATTATTTACACTATTCCGGCAAGAATTGATCTTGCACCCCTCCCCCAGAAATATTGACCCTGTACGCCTATGATCTGGATGCAGTGAAAAGTAACTTGTCAGTGAAAATTGAACCACTGACCCTGCTTATGATGTGGATGCCCTTCCAATTGGGCCATGAAGCTTAATAGTGGTCTAATAAAAAACTCAGTGAACAAGTTACCATGTTATACTAATTGGAATTGAACAATTCAAGTGAGTTCAGTTAACCCTATATAATCTATCACCACTCCTCCCTCAATTAAAAGAATAGTCCAGTACAAAATTAAAAAGTACTTTCTGATAAAAAAAAAATGATTGCAATAACATGTTTGGTTGATGAGATATAATTTTTTTATATCATTTTGAATTTTCACTTTAAGCATCATCATTTGTAATGTGATGTCACTTGGCTGGAAAAGTGTTTGTGATACTTTTAAGGCTTTTCACGCTTTTTATTATACCAATTTTGAAATGGTATGGCAGAGTTTGTAATATTTTTTGTAAAATGCATTATTACAGCAGTTGTTTCTTGAAGATTATATTTCTATAGATACAATATTTCAAGAAAAATTCACTAATTAAATTATAAAGTAAAAACAAAAGCTTCTGGAAACAATGTGCAACTGTGATATTACAAATGTTGCCAGATTCTTAATGAAGTTAAAAACCAAAATGTGAACTGATGTAAAATGATCGTATCTCAGCAACCAGAAATGCTATAGCAATGGGATTTTCACCACTGTGTGTAGTTTTGTGTGAAGATGGTGAAGATGAATGAATATGGAAAATATAACCATGGAACTGGTATAGGTAATTGAAATATTTGTTTAAATCTCACAAAATATGTAATTGTAGACCAAAATATATTGCACAGGTCATTTGAATACCCAGAAGCCCTTTTAAAGGGATGTGGTGAATGGAATGTAATGGTACTTTTGCTTAACATTACTACAAAATAAATTCTCTGTAAAAATGACAAATAAGTTTCCACGCAAATGGTACAAATAATTGTGGGCCCAAATGGTACAAATAATCGAGGGCAATTTATGGAGTTGCATATCTCCTCGCCATTTTACCTCAAATGACCCCTGGTGACTTCCATATGAGCTTCAAAATGTTAACTATATGTTTCATGTAGATAAAACAATGTTTAGTAATTTGACCTCAAATGACCTCTCATATGACCATTACAATTTTCGATACTAAATAAAATAAATGGTGAAGTTTCATGTAGATCCAACAATGTTTAGTAATTTGATCTTAAATGAACTCCATATGACCATCAAAATTTTCAGTACTAAATGTTTCCTATATGTACCAAGTTTCATGTAGATCCAACAGAGTTTAGTAATTTGACCTCAAATGACCTCCATATGTCCATCAAAACTTTGATCGGGAGGTAATTTTGAATTCAAATATATGAAAAATGGCCAAAGGTCACCAAAGGTCAAACTGAGGTCGTAGGTCACCCGGAAGTGGATCGATGAGAGGATTACATTGACGCAACTCCCAACCCTAACAGACAATTTGTTCTCAAGTTATCTCAAAAATACTAGTTTTTTTACCATTAATTGACCTTTGGTGACCTTGGATCACATGACTGTTAAGTTTGAAAATTTTCCCCTAACCCATTCACAACTTGTCCCATAACTGACCTTAGGTGACCTTTGTGGGCACCAAAAACAATAGGGCACCAGTTTTAACCATGGCGGATCTATAGGCCAAGTATGGCTTCATTGCACCTTTCCAATATAGAGTTAGAGTGCTCCCAAGCGGCATACAGGCACACACACATGCCAACCTGACTACATAGGTTCCTTTTGCTATCGCAAGGAACCAAAAAGAGTTTTTGTATGGATTGAATAACAATCAATACTACATTGTAAAACTAAGTTCCTGTAGTCATGACAACTAATGAGGTGACTATTCTAGCAGATTTGTACATAGCATATTACTTACATTTCAAATTGGTAGGTTTAAGGAAATGTATAGAGACCAGTGGATTTGATCAATATATTGACCGGATATTGATTAGCTGTTACAATCTTGGAAATGCTGTGATGTCATCATGGTGATTGTCATGGCAAAATCTGGCAAAAAGGAAGATTTGGGCTACATGGAAGCAAAGGCAGCTCTCCGAAGCACCATTAGTCACAAGGTATTTCAAAGGCAGAATACAAATTTGGAATTGATAATAAATGAGAAGAGATTGTCTTATTGCACTATAGAACCAGGAGTTTTACATATAACTAGAGAATTTAAACATATTTTTGAAATGTTGACAGTGTACATGTTACTATGCTATGCATATGTCATTTTTTCTTAGGACCTTAAACGGATTTTCTACTGATTACCTATGAACCCATGTAATGATGTTTCAAACTTGAAACTGCTGTGGCGTCATGGAAAAGTCGTGGAAAATTATGACAATGAGGAAAGGAAGATTTTGGGCTAACGACAAGCTGAAGAGCTCTTCATAGCACCAGGGGCAAACAAATATTTACTAAAATAATTCATATGACACATGAAAAGGAGTCAGGGGCTTATTGCATGTGACATCTTGTGTCCTTTGTATTAGCCCACATTTGGTACATTCTGCCAAGCTATGTCAAAGTCGGTTAAAAAATTAAATTACCTGTTTTGAAGATGCAGACATATCAAATTAACCTAATCTTATAATGGCATAATGATATGGTGGCAAGGATACTAAATATAACATTGTGTACGACTGTTACTGATTTCTGCGGAAAGGTCAATGAGAGAGAATACATAATGAAACCCCCAAGTGTGTCTGACATTTTTACAAACTGTTCACGCTACTCCAAAACAAATTAAACTGGTACATTATGAAGCCAATCTGGATCCAAATTGAAATACATGAAAGCAGTGGCTTACAAGGGTAACAGTGAGCACTTGAATAAATAATCTGTAAACAATGGAAGCAAAGATGAAGAATACAATAGAATTAAGGACATCTCAGAGTTACCCTGAACATGATGAACAAAGCCTTGAAGTACAGGCCCTGATTGCAAACATTCCCATCGGCAAAAAGAACAAAAAATATAATTTTGAAATATATAGTACTTATAGAACAACAATTAGTAAGGTAGTAATATACAAAAAGAGAAAGATGTCTGTACATAATTTGCATACCTATTGACATTGATTATAATTATAACATCACCGATGCGACACAGAATACCACCCAGGAGATTACAAAGCAAACCCATGAAAAAATGTATTTTTTTCATCTCTAATAAAAATGAACATTTTTTAATAATATATTAACTATATTTTAGGGTAAATTCAAGGAGAAAAAATAGCACTGAACAGAGAAATTGCACATGCAATAGAACGCATCTTAAGTTGCCCTTTGAAAAAATATATACTAATACATTGTACAAAATTGTACAGAGTAATGAGTTCCAAGGTTGGAAGAGACATAAAAGATTGGTATGAGAGATGTTTTGCATCGCATACAAAAGTGACCAGTCAAAAAAACATGAATCACAGGTTGACACTATTCAAGAAATTGTGAGGAAATTTATCAGATTTCTTCTGATCAACAACAGATTGATGGGCTAATCAATATACCAAGGAAAGCTTTCTTCACAGTTCCAGTAATCTACGGTTTTTATGTGACTAGAGTAAAGTCAGTATGGTTACACCCCTACATTTTGACACCCTATATTCCAACAAAATATTTAATACCAAATATTTCGCCCTCAAGACACAACTAAAGGGGGTCGGCAAAACAGTGGCAGTGTGAAAGAAACCTCGCTGCACAGCTATCCAGCTAGAATATTAGTCAAAGTTCAACTAGGAGGGGGGGGGGTAGATGCAGGAAGGGTAAGTTTCATATTTCAGGATGCTCTTTTTACAAGAAGTCAGCAAAAGAAGACACAGTCATATCTGTCAGCTGTCAGTAGCTTTAATCAGCAAAATTAAACCTTGAAGATTTTCCCACTGCACATCATAACCAAATATTATATCTTTTCAGTCAGTACATTGATTCGCAAAGAAGTCACTGGATGGTGACAGGCTGATGAGCACATTTGTTAAAGGTTAGATTATTTGCAGACAAAAGTAGGCTGTGGGAAGATAACCAAGGAGAACAGTTACAATCTCTAACGGCTGTTTGTTATAGGATTCTGAGCTACCCATCCAAATATATACAAACATTAAATTTATGGTTTTCAGAATATATTTCAATGTGATTGTATGCATGGAATGTTTCAATGTTTACTCTCTTGAATGTAACAAAAAACATGTTTCCATCAAACAAACCCAAGTCAAGTCAACTCATAGCATAGTAATTTGTGGGACGACACACTGGCATGGGGTTGAGGGAATGGGCAAGGATGTTTTATTTTTGATTTTATACAATTAGTTATGGGGACACTTTGGGGAAAGGGTATGCCCTTCTGTCAGCTTTATGACATATAAAACAAAATGAAAATTGGGCCAGCTAGTTTTATTGAAGTAAATAAGAAAATTGTAAGAAAAAAAAAACATCCATAAATAGCAGACTTTTTTTCTAAACAATGGTGTAAATTAATTTGCAACGGACTGATTTGAAAGAACATTTGCATAGTGATCATGGAATAAATCTGCTTTAGCAATAACATGACTAACTACTTCTGTACAATGCAAGACATTCTTGGTTGAGATGAAACATAACCATGGCAACCATTCAAAACAATCTATCCCCATATTTCCCCATACCATTCATAAGTTTGCCCAGCACCACTCTGATGCTACGATTTGGATCCAGCAGTATTGTGGGCTACACAAATTCATCAAAAATCAATGCCACAGCCGAGCCCCCCCCCCAAAAAAAAAAACAGGAAATTTGTTTGGATATCCTATTTTGCGAGCAATGTGACGACTGTACATAATCCATAGAACACGAGGCAAGGTTTGCATTAGTAATGGATAACTATAACAATCAGTTTGGTCATAGGAATGTTTCAGTTAACAATATCTTTTTACATGCTAGACCCTTCTTGATCAAGGAAAGTATGAAATCGAAGGTCGTTGACTATACACTAACCAAAAGACAAACCACATACTCTCATTACTTTTTGCTTAATAATTAATCTAACCTCCAAAGCTGCTGGACAGTACTAGCTCTGTCTGGTGATTTCCGGAGGTTAAATTAATCTCTTAATTCCTTATTACTCTACTAGTAGAGATGTTAAGGTCATGACACAAACTAAAGAGGTCATGACATGGCACATACATAATATCAGAGAAATAAAAACCACACCCATTTGGCCAACTTCCCATCTTCATCTCTTCTGCCATTGCTGAGATATAAAATGTTTATGCCTGAAAGATCATTCCCAGTGGACACAAAAGTTTTTTTTTTTTTTAAATAACTTTTGGCCTACTTTTAGTGTGTGCCATGTCATGACCTATTTAATATCTTTAGCCACCTGAGCATTATCGAAGGGTGGGCTACCACATTGGTCTGTCCAGTATGGAGCAGACCGTTCCATCTAGTCTTCGTCTCCCGAGAGGCTGCTCTGACTCATGACATCATCCCCGTGCATCACCGACGCCGTCGCTTTCTCGACGTGCATTCTCTGGTTGATGTTCTCAACTGTCTTGCTATTCAAACAGGAATGGTTAGCACCATGGAGTTCAAAATCTTTGTACATTTTCTGTAAAAAAAAGTTATCTTATCTTATATATAAATATTATATATTATATAATATTCTATATAATTATTTATTCAAACATCAATGCTATTCTGCTACACAGAACAAACTTTGTGAGTGTTAAGTGCCACAGAACCTTTAAAGATTGTATCATCTTGCCACAGAATCTATTTCACAACCATTCTTTTGACATCTGACTAAATTGATCACTGGCCAATTAATACACCACACTGAACAGTTGACAGTCTGGTTTACGTGGATAGTATTCATAATCATCCTCCTGGAAAACTGTTATTTTAGGTAGTAGACCATTTAGTCGAACACCAAAAGTCTGAAGGCTTTTGAATTCAACACAAATTCATGCCCAATACAGTTTTTTTCCCTACACTACCCTGTGGATCTCTGATAATACCATAAAGATAATATTCCTTGTAATATTCCATGAATTTCCTTATTAAGTACAATATTTTTCTTTATATAAATTTTATACTTTCCTAGCACCATATTTTGAAAAATATCAGCAGGACTATACTGTGGGAGTAAGAACTTTTATAACATGACATCAATAAATACAACTGTACACACCTTAACTGCTAGGATCCCCACATTTATTTTGGAGGGGCTACCTACAATCTTGGTCAAACCTGTTGGGACACTTGGCGTGCCAACAGCAATAATTCCTGTTTTCGCTCTCCAAGTTAATAAGGGAGACGACCAGAATAACGTTTTGGGACGAATAACCCCATCCCCGCTCCCCTGTTCAATGTTGTTTCCTAAACCCAAAA
>JAODFY010121907.1:0-25964 GCA_027580055.1 Paracaudina chilensis | reverse complement strand
GGGGGGGGGGGGGGGGGGGGGGGGGGGGGGGGGTTGACCTTGAAGACATACCCACCTCCCTTTATCGCACCCCACTCAGATCAAAGCGGGGATACATTGACCTCTGCATTGATCTCTGCATTCACCTCTGCATTCACCTCTGCATTCACCTCTCTGGCTCTTAGTGAGGCGTGATTCTTGGACTGAATTATCCAAAACCATTGAAGCAGTTCAGACTCGAAGTGAGTACCACCAGCCCCATTCTCACCAACTGAGTCGCAAAACGGGGTATGCCGTTCGCTGATGTTATGGCGCTGGCTTCATTCAAATTGCCTTATCATGTGCCACAGTATAAGCTACTACCGGTAAGTATCGAGATTTTGGTCCACAATATTTTGATAATAAAGGTTTTTACACGACAATGTCTATAGAAAAGGCCCTCACAACGTTTTCAGAGAGAAAAACATACTCGGAACCGTACTGGGATTTACATACCGCAGATGGGAGGGGTGGGGGTGCGATCACAGGGGGACTGATTATGAACAATGTATAACGACACCGCCAACGGTACAATTGGGGATTATTAAATAAAAAAACTTTTCAAAAAGTGCGGGATTTATATATACCCGACCCCCCAGCATTTCCCTCCATGCTCGTGTGGGGGGAAAAGTCTCGAAAAGTAGTATAAAAATAATTATTAAAATAAGCTTTCGTGATGTTTTATTTATATTTTTAAGTGTTCCCATCTTTTCCGTTATGTTTAACATTTCAATCCATATCAAACTCGTACGAAAAACAAATAAGATAAACAAATTACATTTTTAGTTCAATTAAATCATAATTAATTATACAAATAAATTCTAGAAGAAACTGTACAAAATGATTCATAAATAATTTTACAGATTGTGTCCTATTTACAGATTTCAAAGTGAGCTTATACAACAATTTATTGGTCTTCGTTCTTTTTTTTTCAAATTTTCATTTGTACATATTTATTCACTTCCTCCTTTCATCCCATATGGGATACACCGCTTGGTCATATCGATACCCCTAACTAAATACGCTTATTCTGCAGAAAGACAATCATTTATTTTCTCTCGTTAAAAAAGATTCAGGGACATCACTTCCGGATATCACGCAATCAACCATATCCTGCACGCCGTATGTCATGACGGCACAATTACCAGGACTCAAACGACCTGATCGATATCTTATCAATATATTTATATATTAATTTACAGACCTACACGTTTATCTCAAAGGACCCAAATCGTTTATCGTTTCACCCAATCCTCCAAAATATATAATGCAAGGATATTATTTCTCGAGACAACAAATCTACAATGGATCGAGTAGTCCCGCTAAACTAACTAATCATGTAGGGTACAACTTCTCGAGACAAGAAAAAAGTAATTGTCCTTGGATTAGGTGATCGTTCGCCAAAGTTAAGTATATAGTGTGACTCTTTGGCTGTGCGACCTAGACCCAGCACGCTCCAAATGGCCCAATTGCCTACGCGCCAAAGGTAGCACTAAATTAACGACAGAATCGCGAGCGACAAAATCGCGCGCGATTTTGTCGTGTCGGGACCACATCACTCAAAATACATAAGGCAAGTCACCCCCCAATGTTTGTGCCCCCACATGAGATATTGTTTAAACAAATTGACTTGTATTTCTTTATTCCCCCCCTCCGCGTTATATTGTGCCCCTTGTTTCCTCTACTTTTAAATATCTGCATGGCCACGCCACTGATTACAACAGATATGTAGTCTCAAAGAAAGTAGGACCCCGCATAATCAACAAGGGATTTTCTCTGAAACCAACTTTTATATATTTTTCAAGATGTAAAAGGACCTTGAAAGAAGAAACTGCAGTCTTATACAAGCATTAACTGTACACTACCTTAACGATGCCAGCATCGAGAATACATGTTCTAACACACTTAATTAAATAAGAGAGGATGTAATATTGAAATTGTGATCTTTAATTAGTTTTGTTTTTCTTCAATCATTATTGGAAGCGTTCATGCCACGAATGTGATTTTGTGTATAGAAACAATTTTTAACTGTTCAATTACCGTTAATAATATTTCACAAAGAATAAAGCTTAAAATTCCCAAAGATAATCGGCAGTTTGTGAGCACAAACGTACAAGTTGGCAGTTTTTATATCACTAACAATGAGGTAGCCTACCTTATTTGCAATTGTGGTTGAATTTCTCTTATACGCATTATGACACCTGTGAGTTTAAATCATAAAGTTCACATGCCTCCGTTATAAGCAGTGATTCTTGAACGTCTATATCATGATATATCATTTCCGCGAAATGATATATTAATACAATATTATACCAGTGTGCTTCGACCATGGACCAATGGCGTCCCACTTAAAACCAGTGACGTCACGTATATTTTCACAAATATGTATCTAATATTATGTTTTCATGATCGATATCTCCAAAGTCTCAGAAATCATATAGCTTTCCCAAAATCGGAATCTGTTTGATCTGAGAATCTTTTCAGATTGGCAGCAAAGTTTGACGCCGATAATTGGACAAGCGCTTCTAAGCATGACTTGTTGCAGCTGCATGGTACTTTAGACCAAGGTTATTCCCCCCTTATGCATCACAAACATGAACGCTTAAACAATGTAGATGTTGTTTAAGTTTGCTTGGATTTTCTGAGCTTTCGATTTTAAACAATGTAGATATTGTTTAGGCTTGCTTGGATTTTCTTAGCTTGCTTGGCATTGTACTTCTTCCTCTCCTTCTTCATCTTTTTGTTGGCGCACTTCTTCTTTTGTGGTTTCTTCAGGGCCAACTTGATGTTGCAGATCCGTGTTTCGATGAGGGTGGGACATTTCCTTCCACCGTTGAGTGGTTTCTGTTGCACGATTCGGTAGCGTCGTTGAAAGCCCACCGCGCAAGTTGTGTCGCAAAGCCCCCATGCACCCCAAGTAGTTACTGTGCAGTCCACCGGGGTCATTCGTTCTGGGAGACTCGCTTCGTTGTCAACTATTGAAACGAAAAAAAAAATATCGAAATATTAGTTAAGTACATGTGTAAATGTTTTGTGTGATCAGCATTCATTGGGAGAGGTCCCCCCAATTAACCAAACACCCCATCTATCTATCTATCTTATCTTGTAAATTATGATATGTATGACTCGTGTATCTGAGTGGTGACCGTGAAGTACCTCAGAATATGTGCCATGACTACACCACATTGTAGCCATTGTATCCAGTGCGTATATACAGCGGTCTCGCCAGACGTTTCGAAGTAAGAGGAGGGGGAATGAAGTAATGGCGAAAACATAGGTCAATCTTTTTCTATCAATATCTCAAATTTCACTTGGGGGCACAAGAGTACACAGCATTCTACTGGGGAGCGGGCCCGCCCAGCACACCTCCACCCTTGGTGGAAGGGGGTGGAAAATTATATAAGCGTTAAAACACTTCAATACAGTCAAACGATGGTTGACAGGTAACTGTATACAATGTTGACATGGATGAGATCTAACACATTAATACTTACGATTTTGATTTATGGCGTGGAACCAAGACGGGATGTGGGAAGGAATCTCTGAAGACTGCTTCTTGGGCTTCGGTTTTTGTTTCGGTCTGGGTGCACTTGGCTGAGGTTGGTCGGCGGCCAGGGCAGCGAGTGGACCCTGGGTGTTGTCGGCTGCTGCTGAATCATCGATCGCCCTACTGATTATCACACTGGCAATACGTGGAAGCTGGTCCAGTTGCGGGTAGAAGAAGGAGTTTGCGGGATGGCCTGGGTTACTGCTCGTGATCTGTTGTACTGGTTTGAAAGGATTTTCGTCAAAGTCAGGCGATGTAAACATGAACCCTTGATCGGTCCCGGCGTCGAAAGGCTGCAGATCGAACGAGACTGGTTCGGTCAGCCATTCAGTACCTTGGCATAGGTCCAACTTTGAGATACCAACGAACCAATCAGGACTCGGAATAAGGTGGACAGCAAATGATACCTGGAATGGAAAGAAGGTCCATTTCATTTAGACGTATTCAGTCGTCACAATACGTAGAGATATATTTTTTAAGGTTTTGGATCATAAAGCTTATAGATGTTCAACAATGATATTTGATAATGACCTCTCATGACCACTAGATGGCATTTGACCCGAAATCCCTGAACACCTGAACGTGGAATCACGACACAAAAATCATTACGATCCCCTTTCAACAATGTAGTTCGCAATCTGTATGTTGAGAAAGTTTTCAAGTATTTGCCTTCTAATCAATTCTAGATGGCCTTTGACCTCAGGTTTCCTCAATGTGGCACATAACACAATAATCATTTGGGCCGATATTAATATAAAAAAACAGACAAATAGTGTAGAATCATTCTGAACAAGTATATAATCACTTGTGGACAACAGGCCCGTTGTTAGAACTCGCCACTAGAAAATTTAGGAGATAGTAGTAATACATTGCATTTATGAAATGGGCCACTGAAAATATTTTAATGCCTAACCTGGCATTGGTGGCCAGATGGAAAGATATATATAATAGGCGTAGCACCATCACAATTGCTCAACCAATAAATTTGGTATGAGCTAAAACTGGCAGAGCGCCACCTTTTTGGATTAAGGTACGATAAGTGCAACACCGACTGCTACAACATGATTTGTCAAATACTCCGTGGTTTACGCCGGCCTATTTAGAAGGAATGAAAATACAATTTAACTAATTCAGACTAAGAACAATTGGTCAGTGCACTCAATTCCAGATGAATCCCTTGAGTACAACATTATTATAACTGGAAGTCAATCACCATCAAAGCAAGATCAAACGACAGCGTAAAGCTAACAGCGAGTAATAACTACTATAACAATATCATACTTGATATTGAAATGTAAGTGGAATACGGCGGGTATAGAGTTTTGATCTTCCAGCATCATGTCAGCTAAAGTCAACCTTTGACAGGTCAGGATTTCACGAAAAAAAGGAATCCCCGGGGTTTTCAATAATTGGCACAATTATTATGTCATAAACAGCTGTTTCCTCAAAGATATATCATTTTGGGAATGAAATGAGTCTTTAAGTTTAACCAAGACTGAGAGAATGTGTTATTTGAAACATGGGCACGGGGGCATGGGAGCACGATTTCAAACCGAATGCATGCGTGGGAGGATACGTTCTGGAAGTTAAGCAACAACAAGACGGTCCTCGTTCTTCCTACAACCCATGTATCCCATCTCACCTGCCAAATCTGGTACCCCACCACAACCACATTTTTCTAGGCAAACTTAGGTTCACTATTATGATGTCCCACTTTTTGTCTGGCACCTTCCTGCAACATTGTTTGCCAAAGCTTCCCTAAGTTAAGAACGGTGTCATTGTATGCTGATCACCATCTATGAAGGTCGGGTATTGAAATTGTCACACATAGTTGCGCTCTCCAAGAAAATGGATTGAATAATTCCCTGTGGTAACCTTAATCTGCCAAGGAGTTTAAACTTTAATTGAAAAGGTATACAGTTTTGGACCAGTTCTGAGAAAGGAAGACATTTTCTTATGCGCCAGTTGTCTCGGAAAGTAAATGCCAATTTACGCAAAATATTTAATTGCAAAAACGGAGAAATGCTTTAAAAACCTTTACTTACAAAGTTGAAATCTCGCGTCGCTTCAAACGTCTTGGAGGTTTTACCAACACCGGTTTTGATCTTAGTTGCAAGAAACGAGGAACTGGCCGACGAAGATCTCTTGATGGAATTGACCAGCTTGGTGGTGACGTCATCGTTGACGAAGTATCGGAAGTCCCTCGATACCGTCCGACCTTCCTCCCACATGGTGTATTCCGAATTGTGGACGGCTCCTGCAAAATAGGAATTAAGTAATGCATATCAAGATCTGTGGTGTGGGCTGTTAGTAGCTTGTTTGTTAGTGGCGTCTGTAGTTGTAGATGCGTGTAGTTGTTTGTAGCTTCGCCGACCTGGCCTTATGGTCTTATGGTCAAACCAAATATGTAACGAAACATTTTCTTAATCTTAAGTCCAGAATTTGATGCCGAATATTTAATATCTATGCTTACACACCGGTAAATATACCGGTATGTCACTGAAGTACCCATTTTATATAAGCAACACTTACCGGTACATAAACCACTATTCACCAATCTCTATTAGCGGGGGTTGGGGGGATGGTGAATTAATTATATAAAACGACACCACACGCAGTGGCGTCATCACGGGAGGGGTCATCTATGGTTGGGGTTTGTTCCCTCAACGCAAACCAATTTATCTTTTACGAGAAACCGCCTGAAATTTAGGTTTGCCTTAATCAGAGCCAGGGAGATCATCACGTTCTCCCAGCCCTCACTCAAACCACGTGGCCGCTTGTTGATATCCCGTCGAGTATATGCCTAGTCAACCCAGCCCCAACCACGTGCCCGCTTCGTGATATCCCGTCGAGTATTAGCCTAGACAACCCAGCCCCAACAACGTGCCCGCTTAGTGATATCCCGTCGAGTATAGGCCTAGTCACTGTATGTCCCTTTGATCAGTATGTTTGATAGAATCCTGCTCCAGTGCGGTGTTTTTGTACCAGTATCGAGTAGCCTTCATGACCTTCTCACCCATTACGCATTGACGGAATCACAATTTACAATGGCAAAGACCTCGCGAAGCTCAACTTATCGTCTCCAAAAAGTGGTAGGCGTTATTTATATCTTTCAGGTTGGTTCCCAGGGGCTGTCATACAATGTATGTTTCATGTAATTCGTTGTCTCGGCCACTGTTATATATTTAATATTGTTGTCATGGTTACTGTTAGGACGCTCCTCAACTTGGACAGGTGGCGAAGCGGATAGGTGTTAGCAACAATGATGTGTTATTTTAGTCTTTTGCCGTATACGTTCGTCGACATAACTTGTCATGTCCCGTATTCAGAGGGGTCAGGGGATGTGGCGGCGCCATAGAAAAAAATCGCCCCTAGAAAATGTTTGAGAAAAAAATTACATGAAGGAAATGGCTGTCGGAAAAATATTTTGGTCCCCTGAAAAATTTGCCCCTTGGGTACCTGGGACTGCTTCAAAAACAAGACGGCAGACATGACAACAACGGTTTGTACCTCTTGCACTAGTTTGAAGTTAACAGTCGTAGTCAACAGTGCATTCGACTTCGGCTTCCATCAAAGGGTGTCAGAGTAATGAACGAACACTTGTTCTCAAGCTGTGCTCATTTGTGTTCTGTTTTTAAACACAGCAGGGAGTTTTTGGAGATGAGTAACAGGGTTCTAACAAGTTCCTCGTTTTCTCCAAAATAAACGTCTGGGAGCCTCGCTGTAGGTAAGACCTTAGCTGTGAGGCTTTTCCAATTTATTGCATGAATATTCAAAATAATATATTAGACTTTTCATTGGTTGACGAACGGGCCAAGATGATGTTTGACCATACATATTAGAATATTCGGATAGATTTTCCCCTTAGGGACAGAATTTATAATAGCCCATTATGTTAGGGAAATGATACCCCGCAGTTATTAGCGGTCGTTGGTTTTCCGCCATATGGGAACGGAAGGAAGTACGCTCACTAGTGGCGAAAACCTGACACCCTGGACGGAAAAGTGCAAAGGCCTTTTAAACCGACAACCCTAGTTGTAGATTTGGGTTTTACAAATAGAAAAAAGGCGCAATGATTCAAAACGATGTAGATATAAGCCAAATAGATGAAACAAGTTTATCAAAAGCCTGTTAACTAAACATGATAAACCACATCGTCCTTTTTATCATGTCTACTGTGTGATTATCTTGTCAGACGGCCGTGATGCTAGGCAGATCCTTGGCTGCCAGGTGAGTATAAGATCATTTATTTATGTAAATAACAGGTGCGCAGATCTAAGCTTAAAGGGGACATGTCGTCTCAAATGTATTGGGAAGCGTACAATTAATTAAATGTAAACATACGTCACCACAACCTATGTCGTGCGCGCAATAACCCAAAATGTGCTTGCCTTCCGCTTCGAATCGCATGCGCCGTAATAATCATTACATATTAATTACTATATTAATTTTAAATTGCATATAATAACACCACATGTTTGTCGAGGTTGATATCTTTGTCTCCCAAAATAAATGCAACTTTGCTCATACCATGCGTTGTATCTCTCCATTGCAGTATATTGCATTGCCTGGCATAATGCATGTTAGTGATCGATAACCACAGCGGTCCGGATGTAATGGGAGGAGGGCTTGGCTGTGGATCATATTACGATGTGTCTGAGACGTATCTATACAAGATCGTCAAGTAACCTCTGAGACGGTTGCAACCGCTAGACATGTCTGATCGGTTCTGTCAGCGCGCGAGTTCAATTTATAAGCACCCAGACAGGGAACACTTAGCTTGGGATGAACGCACACGAATAGTACGAAGCAAGCAAGCGGCTTTTTTGGTGGGATCATTTTTCCATGCCACCATAGAGATGGATTAACGAGTTCAGACCAACGTAATGGAACGCAACAGGTGCATGCATGTCTCATCAGTTTTACTCACGACCCCATACATCCTTAATACATCTTAACCAAATTCAACAAGACGACAGAAGTGGGACTACCACCCACACTGGAAGGTAGTTACCAGGTGCATCAGCCTTCGCATTCGTCTCAAGAATAAGCTAAATTATAATATGCTAAATTGTTCACATTCGTTATTAATTATTAATTAATAATTATTTTAAAAAATACCTTCAAATCAAATACCGGATCGACATTGTTCAGTGATGTTTTTAAAGCGCAAACCGGTATAAAATTAAACAGGTTAAGCTAAATCCCCGTCTTGCTCTAATCGTCATTCTTCGTTTCCATGGTGCCATCATGCCAACGTCATCAGGTTGCGTACACGTGCGCCCTGCCAATCATGCCTAAACACATTTTTGTTGTTTAAAGAGCACGAATGCGCACGTCACAGGTAAAACTTTGCAATCGTATATTTAGTTCTTGTTAAATAACCCCATGCATTTTGACAGACGGTAATTCCGCGATAGTGTTCATTATGAATAATTATTTTAATTTCACAATTTTCACAAAGTAGATGTTTTACCATTTTCGAATAATAATGAAAATGACAGATGGGCACTTACCGACAAGAGGTGAAAACTGGGCATTTTTTCTGAATTTTGGATACTGCTTCGGGAAGGAAAGTGGGTTCCATTCTCCGCGAAACTCGATTTTAAAAGTCATCGAATCCTCTGGAGCCAGACAAGATGCCATTATCTCGGCGACGAGAGCGACCAATGTAACGACCAGGGAGAGTCGTACAGCCATTTTGGATGATGTTATATTTTATGTTGTTAAATCTGTCGAATAAGGAAACCATAGTGGAAATCATAATGTTATTATATGAAAAGTGGATATGTATATGCAAATATATGGATTATTTTCAAATGACGGAAATAACATAGTAATCGTACATATTGTATTGGTTCTCGCCCCAAATCAAATTTCCTTATTTTTGCCTCCAACATTTTTATTTGTCGAGTTGTTGAGTCGAAGATGCAAATCATCTACGACACTCATGATTTGTTGATGGGGTGGGGCACAATTATTGGTGGATATCCTTCCTGGGAGCAGTATGTGGAGTGGCTGTCTCCGTACGACACTCATGATTTGTTGATGGGGTGGGGCGCAATTATTGGTGGATATCCTTCATGGGAGCAGTATGTGGAGTGGCTGTCTCCTTATCTTTTTTGCATGCTAACATTTTCATCTTTTATCTGCATTTATGTACTACACCTTTCAGGCCAATATAGAGGGACATTTTGTTAGGATCGAAAATATTGGTGGGTATCCCTTCTGAGTGGGAAGTGGATATCCCCTTTTTGTTTTATGTAAGGGGAATTAGATCTAATAAATTCATGTACCACAAGTGTTTCAGGTCAATACATTCTCAGAGGGGCTGATACACCCCATGTACAACTGGGACAACATCCAAAAAGGTAGTTCTACGCCAAATTATATTAGACTCATTGTGTTGTTAAGTTTCTCATGGGTAAATCACAATTATGTGTAGCCCATTATCATCTTAAAAATTACTGTGTGCAGAGGCGGATTAAATAATGGGCCAGCCAGGTCATTGCCCAAGGGCCCGCACTTGTGAGGGGCCCCTACCTTGCGTTAAAAATAAAACCTCCGCTGGCCACATTGGCCCGGTCTCACTTTTGTAGAAGCATAAAAATGTGTAAGAAATTCCCCCTCCTCCCGTCCAGCCCCGGGATTGTCATCTATGGGTATCCTGGAACGTATATGACATCGTTGCGACGCGCGTTCTTTAATCTGCGACTCCGACCCGAAGTTTAACAACCACATGTCGTTTGGTGGCAGCGTTAAACCACGACATGCAGGCGTTGTGGTTAAAAGGATGCCGAGTGCATATAATTACACCAGCTGTGCTGCGCGAGGCATTACCAGGGGCGCCATATCCCTTTACGTCACTTATATAAATGTTTGTAAAGCTCTCCTTTTTCCAATTTGATCATGAAACCGCCGAAATCATTTTGCGGTTTTAATGTTTCTGTCATGTTCTTTATCAACCGTTTTGAATTAACGCTAAGCGTGATTTATATTTTATCGTTCCTTTGTAAGGATTTTTTCACCAATTTGGCTTTACCATTCCCTTTGTTTTAGCTCTTTTTCTTTTATTCGTTGCACATCATATTTAAAACGCCCTTAACTTAATTTTGTGTTGCCAAAAAGATTTATGATAGCAGTGGCCTTAAGCTCCCCTTAAGTTCCCCTCCCACTCAAATGTAAATCTGGGGAATGGGGGTATATTATATATATATATCCCTCGCCTTTTGAAAAGATGATACAAATTTTACATAATCATTCTGGTTCTTCTAGGTGATATGTGGTCTCTATCGTCCTGGGCGGCGTACAATAAATTACAGGTACACACGTGATACAGTGACAGATCATAAACTATTGGCTAGATTTAAATTAAATGTTACTTGATAAGGTTATAATGTACAATAAATGCGAAGACGATATAACCCATTTAATTAATATAATGCTGTGAGAATATCATTACAATTATCGAAATTCGATCCTCTGTTTAAGAGGCTGATATACTTATAATGACCTGCGGGTATTTTTCATACGAATATATCTATACGAGTTTAATTAACGCCGAGACATTACACATATGGAATATACTTATAACTTAGACCCAAAACGTTCCTGAATGTTGCTGTCATTTCGATATTCTTACAGAACTGGAAAAAATGAAATGTCAAGGAAATAAAAAGAGCAATAGCAGAAAGAATTATGTGTTGCTCACCTCGATACGGAACTTTAACTTCAAATTAAGACACCTTCCTTTTTCTCAAAAACTTCTGTTCACCAACAAAAAGAACATCCAAGCGAATGGAAGACTGTAAAATTATACAACCTTCTTTTTTTACAATTTTCTTCTATCTTCCGAATTGTTCCAATCCAATGATTGCGAATCTTTCTTTTTTTTAATCGGCAGTGTACAATTGATGCAGAGTATTTAGAAACGTTTTGTGAACAGTGAACGAACGAGCCAGCACTTTTATAGCAGTTTGAAAATCCCCGGCGCTCCACGTGAGATCGGCCAGACTGTATTGGTGAGGGGATCAAGGATTATTGGTAGAAAGGGAAGCGACACGGCTGTGGTGTCAATCTTGATGAGGGATATGGTTTCTTCGAATGCGTATATAATATAGTCATGGTTATTGTAAATTTCTAGGTTTGTATCCGTTTCTGGTTTTCTTAACACTTCAAAATCATTAGGGGAAAAAACAGTAGGAAAGAAAAAGGATGCAAAACAGACATTTCAGGAAAGTTCCGTTTTACAAGTAATACCTGTATACCTGTATACCTGTATCTAATCATTCTTGCTAATCACAATTTTTGTAAATGTTATTCATTGAGAAAAAGACAGTGGCAAAACGCCATGCCAAGGTAAGCCTTGAAAAGAGTTCTGGGATGATCTAAGAATAACCTTATGTAGGTATATCAGACCTGATCAAGTAGACTGTAAAAATCTCTCTAAACGAAAAGGTATCACCTTTTATGTTCGTTTAAGTGATCAATTTCCGATTTCAATATAATGTTAAGTCATGATGTTAAAATACAGTAAGGTTAGTACCGGTATAGCATCATTCAATGTTTTTGTATACGAATCATACCTAATGCAATGACTCATTGAGTTCTGAAGGTACTTCCCTTATTCATAAACATTCTGTTGTTAATATTTTTACTACACCACGTCGCTTCTTTAGTCGTAGGGCCCTATATGGTGAGATGAAAACATCTGTACCAGGCCTGATTATTTTGTTATGATCAATACCATGCAGTCATATACCCAAGTAACTGTTACAAAAAATGGAAATTACTATTCTAATTGCCTAAATGAAAACACACTTTGCATTTTATATTCCAGGAATAAAAAAAAACATTCACAGGAAATCTTGTCCGTGTTAGATCAGTGTTTCTTTCTCATGTTACACATAATAACCCTTTCTTAGTCATAACATAACATTTTCTTTAGAACGACGGATTGGTTCGAGTTCATTTACGTGAGGTTCCGTGTTAATAAGAAAGGTTAAAAAGTTAAGCTAAACAAATGTCGAAAGATTAAAACCAGACTCCATAACGTGAACCATTTGCATTATTGATGTTAAGCAGACCTTCTATAGTTGAGCCTACGTGGCCGGCCGGGTTCTCTCGCTAGCCTATATGGTTGTCAATAGTATTGCGTTATTACATATCCCAGGGGGGCAAACCGGGAAATCAAGTCAGCTTAGAAGCATAACCCTCTGTTTCCTCCCAAAAAAGTTAGAGAGAAGCAACTATCATAAACTTGACTATCCATCATGAAAGATGGTAAACATTGTATTTTATTCTGTTGGTATAGTCAACGGGGAGGGTTTTAGGGATGCATCGCCAATAGTCTAAGACTCCTTGGCTGATTTCTATACCGCATTGATAGTTTGATTTCAGGTATACACCTGACCTTGTTCACCTCCCCGACCTATCCCGGGGAGAGAACAGAAGAGCCGCCAGCAATCCTGCCGTAATATTACTGAGTAGATTATTACGTACGCAAATTGGTGGTAATTGGTCTATCATATTAGAACATAGGGAGGCAGATCCACGTTCACTGAAGAAAAAAAAATCGCGATCGTCTACGAAATTCGGTGAGCGCCGTATAAAGTACTTTCACCGTGCATTTACTGCGACGACTAAGTTAATGTTTATTTATGCATGTATTTAGGAACGTAACGTACATGCTCATCTTAGTGCCCATCAATAAGATATATCAACAGCTGACTGATGAGAGCATTATTTTTAGTTGGTCGAGGAAATGCATTGGCCTGAATTGGTCAATTACCATACGTTGTTATGTATTAGGCTGCAATTGCCCACCCCCCCCCCAAAAAAAAAATTGTTTTGTACATGGACTAAAACTGGTCAGTCATACATTTTTATTCACGAAGGAATTGCTTTTACTTCGTTGTGTAGATGAAGTGTTTTTATATTACCTTTAGTCTTTAGTGTTGTTTGCTGATTTTTTTTATATCAATATAATTAATTGATAATGGAAAGCCAGAGCCCAAAATGAAAAGTATTATATAACATAAAAATGTAAACTTTATTTGTCATATGAACGTACCATTAAATATGATTGTCAAGTTTGATTAAATCGTTATCATCTCATAGTGTTGCTCGAGGTAATCAGTTCAAGCGCTAGTGTCTAGACTAGCTAGTAGTTTTTGTGGCATGTGGGATTTAACTGTTCCAATACAGACCACGAATTAGTGTTTACCGAGGCAGCCCGGCGATAGGTAGCACCACGAACGAAATCATGTATACGTCCGAAATCAACCTGTTGACTGACCTAAACAACACATTTTTATAACATTGGTAGTAAACTGAAGATTTCAATATTTTTTAAGCTATTTTTTTGCTTATAATTTGCAAATGAAAAAATGAACGACATGGGACAAGGGGAGGGGGATTCGGGCAGTTATCATATGCATATTTCAGGCAAAAAAATGTACCAAAATCGGTATGCCTGAGATGTATGGATATTATTTCCTCCCACAAAGAAATTGAATACGGCTACATGAGGAAAGTTGGACTTGTACTTTCAGTTTCCCTTTCAAACATGCTACTTTAAGGACCCCGTATAAAATTTTCATTTGTTTTACCTTCTTTTCTAGACTATCACGTATACAATCCTGCTGGTGGAACCGACTGATCCCCGTCGCGTATCCAGGTACCGGAGCGGTGAGGGTGACATTAAGGTTGCCAACGATGACGTTAAACAGAATGACTCACAAAATAAATGATTTTTCTCACGTTTCTCAGTTAAGTTTGGCAACGATTCATGGGGCTCTTGAAAGCACTTGGACGTCGCCTTTTTTTTTTGTTGGAGGGGGCATACTTAATTTCAGATCCATAGTCAGAGGAGGGGCGGGGGAGAGGTGATTTCCCCAAGAATATTTTGGAGAAAATATAATGAAATGCCCCCTGAAAATATTTCGGTCCCACGACGCTGCATAATTTTGTTTCAAACAATATATTTTTATTTTACAGTGTCATTCACACATAAAAGTTGACATGCTATGAACGTCGTCTGATTTTTTTACAACATTTTAGGGTGGGTGATCAGCGAATATAAGTTGATATTTTGTTATCAATAAGACAAATCAATTTTGGTGGGCATACATTGGGATCAAACAATGTTTGGGGTATGTGCAAACCCCTCCCAGCCAACCCATGGCGACGCCACTGTACCTAAATATAATCCTTGCTGGTGGGTGAGTTGTGATCACTGGCTGTGAATAAATGTCCGATACTTTGGAAAGCTTTGCGTTCCATTTTTTAGGCGTTTAGGGAGGGCGTTTTTCTTATGTCGATATTTGAATGTCATCTTTATACGATATAACCTGTGACGAAATACAGACGAAAGAAATAAAGTGATAGCATTAAACGAATTCGAACCTCCCTCAATGGACTCATGATGGAGTAAATGGCAAGCGGTATGACCAATGATGCATTAATCATCCCAGCTAGAAAAAGATGCAAATTTGAATTGTATAGACAACAAACTGAGCGTAAGAACTTTTTACTATTATTATTATACATTTAATATTAATTATATTAATTAACAAACAATATTTCACTTGAAACCGATTTCTCCCCCCCCCCCCATAAAAATAAAAATAAAAGTTCAGTTGGCGTATGTAGCCTGGTCTGGCATGTAAATGTGCACACATTTGTGTGTGTGTGTGTGACAGGTTGCCCATGATAATGTCAATTGCGCATTGAACGCCTTTCCCGGTGGATACGTACGCGTTTTAAATCTAGTGTATATTAAGAATTTTGCTAAACGTGTAGTCCATCCCTGCACTCGAAGTGGAGTAAGCGTAAGGGCAATGGGTATGTGAAGGTACGCGCCTCCGTGGTGTCGCAACCCACATCCTCCTGAGGAAGGAAAGGATGGCTACGGCGACAGAGGGCTTGGATCTTCTCCTCTAGAGCCTGTCATTTTTTCTGGATCTGCTGGGAAGCTGGTAAACTCTATAGGCTGTACCCGGCAGTGACTACGGCTATAGCTTGTCCGGACAACGTCTTGCCCAGGTGTCTCGTAACTTTTTCAACCACCTCGTCTTTGTCAAAATAATGTTCCTTTGAGAACTAATCAACATATGAAAACGATTAATTTCAACGCCATTGTCATAAGCAGAGAATGGATGTAATTTATGGAACTTGATTAATTAATACTGGTTCATTCCATTGTTTTGTGATTACCAGTTTCGAGTCGTATAAAATGTTAATAGAGGTGGAAACGTGATAGAAAACAATGTAGGCATATTGTTTGCTTTTTCCTATTCATGATCCTAATTTTTTTCGTTAGGATCCATCGCGTTGTAATTTTAAAGGTATAGGCTGTCGTCAGTTGCGTCACCTGACAATTTTTTGGGAGGATGTTGCAACTATCTTGTCATTTCTGGATAACGGTGAAAAATGACAACATGTTTTATCTATGAAGTTACTGCATTATAATCTGCAGTAGGTATGTATGCATGGAGCACGCGGCGCTCGACACTGCTAGCCGACTTTCTTGAGCACCTAGCGGGCCCGGGGTAACTCTGTTCTCCACATCGGAATGCGAAGGCAAAACATACCTAAATCACATACTACGGGCTTAGGGCAGCTGGCACTACCTTTCTGGATAACAGCGAAAAACGTAAAAAAAAACGCATGCACGTTCTCCCTATATAAATATCGTGGGTGAACTGGAACGGTGTATGTGTGGGGGGGGGGGGGGGTGGTTGTTATTGGCAAGAATATATTCTCAGGGGAAATGGCCCACGTGTATCTCTATAGGGCCGACACTAGGTGTTGTCAGATTTGGTATCGGATATTGATACATTTTTACGATTGATTCTTTCTCAGACTCGGCATGGCTTTACGACGAATTTCCTATTCATTGGACTAGGCGACACCGTCTCTTTAATATACTTTAGATCGTGGCTCGTGGCTCGCAAATCACTCAATGAACCGTAGGTGATTGTATATATATATACCACCCACCTAGTCAAATCAAATGTTATAGAACCGTTATGTCACGGAGTCACAATCAATTTGATATTGATTGAAATTTGTTGTTTTATTTTATGTGTATCCTTTCTTGACGTCATCATAACTAATTAAATGCGAGTAGCGTGATTGGTATGCTACACAAACAATGTTGGTAAATTCTGGTAGCGTGATTGGTGTGCTACACAATCAATGGTTTTAATGCTAAATCATCATTGGTGTGCTATACACAAACAATTTCTGAAATTCTGCTAGCGTAATTGGCGTGCTATACACAAGCAATTGTTCTAATTGTTGTTAGCGTGATCGGTGTGCTGCACAAACAATGTTCTTGAAGGCTTGTAGCGTGATTAGTATGCTACACCATGAATGTTCTTAAAGGCTTGTAGCGTGATTAGTATGCTACATCATGAATGTTCTTAAATGATGATAGCGTGATTGGTATCGATATGCTACACATTCAATGTTCTTAAATGCTGGTAGCGCGATTGGTGTGCGTCACCATCAATGTTACTAATGCTGGTAGCGTGATTGGTGTGTTACACCATCGATGTTCTTAAATGTTGGTAGCGTGATTGGTGTGTTACACCACCAATGTTCTTAAATGTTGGTAGCGTGATTGGTTTACGTCACCATCAATGTTACTAATGCTGGTAGCGCGATTGGTGTGCTACACATTCAATGTTCTTAAATGCTGGTAGCGCGATTGGTGTGTTACACCATCGATGTTCTTAAATGCTGGTGGCGTGATTGGTGTGTTACACCATCGATGTTCTTTAATATTGGTAGCGTGATTGGTGTGCGTCACCATCAATGTTCCTAAATGTTCCTCAAGTATCCCTGAAAGGTGTGCAAGAATTATCCCGACCGTTTTACTCTCTGGGATATGTAGTCCCCTAAATACATTATTTGAAATGACCCGCGTCCTCCCCCCAGCGCTCACTGTGTTATATTTTAAGAAAGTTATATAATTGTGTTATATATTTTATACGCCTGTCCTATAAAACTGATTTATAACTGCCTAAAAAACAATTTCACATTTCCTCTTTATGGCATCAGATTTGAAAAGTATGAATACGTGACAAGCATGTTTTTTTTTCTGGTCATATGTCAATCAGCTTTCCCCGCTATGCGTATCCTTAATTCAATTCGATTTGAACACGTACACAGGTTGGGGAACACGGTGTAAATCTGTCACCGTCTTTGTTAACAATAGAGAGACTCAGTCTCGAGTACGGTACTAAATTTTTACCTACCACAGGCTATACATTACTTAGTCATTGCAGGAAATGCCCCTGAAAAGGTGGATTTTAACGGTTTTCATCGTTTTCATTTAATTAATGCCTAAGTAATCCCAAGCGCGTTGTGTCCGCGGTATGCTAATAACCTGTGCTATATCTTTGTATTCCGATGCGGCCCAGCAAAGGGGTAGGTATGCATGGCCGGCTAGGTGCTCGAGAAAGGCGGTAACAGCGCCAGCACAAAGGGAGGTATGTAGGGCCCATTATATGCCCGAGAAAGGCGGTAGCAGGGCCGGTGACGAGTCCCGCGTGGTAGCAGGCGGACTTACTCCAGAGAATACAGTAGTAACAGGCTAGTCATTGCAGGAAATGCGCCCGAAAAAGGTGAATTTTAACGTTTTTCATAGCTTTCCTGTAATGCCCAAGTAATTCCTAGCGTGTTCTACTCTGCCTTATATCCTACATTCAATTTGATTGGAAGACGTGCACAGGTCTGGGAACACGGTGTAAATATACCATGGTGCTTGCGGAAGAATATCTTTGTTATGTTACTGGATAACGGTGAAAAGCATAACGCCGCGTCGTTTCGGGGGCGCGACGTATGAAAACGACGTATGAAGTCTCTGCAGTAGGTCCGCGTGGTAGCACACGGGAATGCTAGCCGACTTTATCGAGCACCTAGCTGGCCTGGAACATAACTCAACATTAAACAAATTACTAGGTGAAAAAATTAAGTCAATAGGGGAGTGCTCAGATATTGGGGGACATCCCCCGGAAACCCCCCGTGATCTCCGCACATGGCCGCCGTGATCGCCGCACATGGCCGCCGTGATCGCCGCACATGGCCGCCGTGATCGCCGCACATGGCCGCCGGGATAACTGTGGGGTAACGGAAACCCCCGTCATCGCCGCACACGGCCGCCGGGATAATTGTGGGGTGACGTCAGATTTCTGGCTAACTGTGAAAAACGTAAAACCCATTTTCGAGCGCATTTTCAGGAATGACAACTTACTTCCATACGAGTTAACCAAGACCAGCACCTTAACTCACAGGCGGGAGTACCTATCCGTAGTGCGTCAGTACATACAACTGCTTGTAAACTTCGCGTCTGTTTCGCAATGTCTAAAGGTTATACGTCTCTTGGTGATAGCATTTTCAAAGTGATCCAACGAAGCACTGACAGTATCGTATGACGTAATGTGACATGTGAACAAGTACATCGCGATTGCATAACATAATATTTCTTATTTCAACACGCATGCATCTCAGGCTGTGTTAGTAGATATATAACTGCATGTCGCGTCAGTCATGCTTCAAAATAGCTTATTATTAAAGGTAACATGTTTTGTTGACGTAATTGGTGGCAATTGCAATAGTTGTGATCGCGATAAACCCGGACACGTCACATTATCTTATAGGATGTGATATGTCGATGCATGCGGCGAAACAAAATAACAGCGATTGGCCCATGCAGTTAATTAAAGAGAACGGATAGTCTCCAATCACAATAATAGTAACGTCACTTCCGCTTTTATGTTTTCCATATCGATTACACTGAATACTTGATCTCGTCATCGATAGGTCTATCTATAGTGGTAGTACTACCGTAGTATATTGATTGCATACATGTAACATATGTAATAAGGGAACAATAATATCTTTAGAAATTGGACGTTCAATGGACGACCTATTGTCTTCAACGTAGGCCTACCTGTCTTTGACTGCGTCTGTAGACAATAATAAATATTGTTGTAAATTTGCTTTGAGGTGTTTACTTGTTGCCTAATTACTAGTGTACGCTAAATGCATTGATGTGAGGCATGCAGTGGTGTCACGTCACCATCATGAATTGTATGCTGGGTTGGACCGTGTAGGCGCACCACGGGGTTGGCGAATGCTATTTAGCTCACCAAGACCAACCTAGATTTTAACTTTTTCTAAATTTCAAATTAAAGATTCGACGTGTCCAATTCAATGCACATGTTCAATTCATAGCACATGTATTGTAATCATGTATTGTTATCCTGGTGATCTTGCTTGAAATTTGAGATTATTATTTCATCTGTGAGTATTCGGCAAACCAGATCACTGTACATGCTGCTATAAGTACGCTAACTGAGTCTTCATATACCCTCGTTAACCATGACGTCATCACATGAATGCTTCTTGATATATAGTCGATCACGTGACTCAGTTTTACTTCCTGGTCGTAACAACCCCTCGAAACAATGGAACAAATAAGCGCTTTGGAAATGGTGGAATTGATAAAACTGGTTAGAGCACAATCGTGATTGCATGTAATTACATCTTCCTCATCCGTTCTTCGTTCCGCATTCCGTATCGGCATCCGTATACGATACTAATAAAATCCTAAGGCTGATGGTGATGTTGCTCATTGGTTGGAGTGGTGGCATTAGGATGATGGGGTACCCATGTAAAGTACCAATAAGCCTCCGTGAATCTTTCACACCGTAAATCGCCGTATTTGCGAAGAAATTAGGCCGTAACTCTATGACTCATGAGTTGCGACCAAAGTTACCGATATTCTTCAAAAAGATGAATTATGTATATATACTGCCTCAATTCTCGGGCACAAAATGACATGCGCGCTTCACTCCAGCTACATGCGTGCTTCACTCCAGTAATGATGTTCATGACGGAGCGTCAGACGAATGAGAACGCGAACTCGCCGTTATCCGACCCGCGAATAGGTGATATCTAGTTACAAGACGTTCGGCGACAAAAATGCAACACTCATACATTTGTTGAACGGAGGGTATAATTCTCAGGTCCCAAACCGTGATTATTGCTTTAAGCTGCTGGCAAATTATATAATATAGGATTATTAAGGGGTATAGAGAAGGACATGAGTTATCGGAGCACGCGGCATAACTGCATCATTCATGCTCCTACCTATCACATTGGAACGCATAAGATAAACACATGCATTTTTGAGAACACATGATTAAATGCACATTAATCATGTCGGTAGATCCATCGTTTTGGCTAAGACAGGATCCTAAGGGTTTTCCATTGAGGCACTTAAAACAGGTTATTAATTTCGTTGTTTATTTTTACTCGTTTTACGTTTTTTCATGCCGGAGATGAACGATAAGCAACGGGTTTACAGCGTTTTGGTTGGCAGACCTCCAATCTAGTTTATGTGTGGTCACATTCCCTGCACGTACTGTATATAACGATTAATTGCCTCCAAGATAATGTTGGAGCCTTTCAAAAAATAAGTCGCGTATATTCGAATGTATTTCAGATTTTTAAATGGTAAATACGCTGTCACTTCACCTTTTTCCACTGTATATTTAAAAAAAATGTCGACACACAGCGAGCAGTCGGCACAAACGGTCTCGGAAAAAAGGAAAAGTGAAAGAGAGAGAGGAGGAGGAGGGAGCAAGAGGGGAGGAGAGGGAAGGGTGCGGGTGGCAGACTGTCCCCAAAAATTTCCAGTGGACTCGAGATTCGGGCAGTCGCCACGAAAATTCGGGCAGCCTTTTGTTGGATAAATTTTTCTGCAGGTTCTTAATTCGGTATGCAGTAGGCAGTAGCGTGCCCGAATTTATCTCGAAATTTTCCCGAAAAACAAATTGACAGCAATAAGTGTTATAATTTTGTGACGTCACAAAATATCAAGAAAATTTCGGGAACTTGAAAGAAGCACAACATTCAATTTGCAAATGTTTAATATGCAGTAAACTCGCCCCGTTGCCCGATTTTTTTTGTAATTCGGCCCGCAAATTCATTGAGTAAGATCAATTTCGCTGCCTGTTATGTTTTGTGATAGCTACAAAGGCATACGAGGCAGGATTCGGGCTTGAAAATCGGAAAGGAGCCACATCAATTTCGTTTCCTGCAATTTCAGAGGTATTTGTCACCGAAAAATTCTAGTAGCAATATTCGACTTTGATATCCAGCAGAGAGTTCACAAAAATTAAGGCAACCGATATTGTAGTTCTACTTCCATATATTTTTTTTTACTGCTGCTTCTTGCCAGCCTTTTCACTAAAACTACATCAAACAAACCACCTGTACAAAAATACACGATTACACATAAATATATTCATTTAATTTAACCATACTTAAATCTTAAATTTCATACCAAAAATATATAGTATATATATATATATACCCGAGATGGCAAGTATTTGCTATAAGATGGCAGTTAAATTATGATCCATATAATCCATGACCTTGTGGGGATGTATTGAAAAGATATTGAATGTTCAACGTCCAGCCATGAGATACTTTTATACTGGGAACGATTATTCTAACTAACCGCACCGCGGAGATGAACGATACAATGTACCATGAGCCAGAAACTGGGTAATGAGTAAGACCAGCCAGGATAACGAGCCATGATGACCAGCCAGGAACCAGCCAGGGGACCAGTCGGGAATCACAAATCCTTGCCTCATTGATGCAACAACCATTGATAGGGAAATTAGAACATTAGCATTCCTTAATGCACGCATCAAGAATTCTATGTTACGGAGACCTACGATAGTAACCAGCTAATCCAAGAAATGATCGGACTTGTTTCTTGGTCGTGGGACGTTCGGCATTCTTAATAATTTTTTTTCAGATTTTTGTCTAAGTGCTCCCCTTCCTATTCGATGCCATAAAAATTCAACTTCTGTGTAACCCAGAAGACATTTGGATGGACGTGCCGAACCACGCAACCGTTTGAAAACCTCCTTTACGAGTAACAGATGTTCATTCCAAGTTGGCGTGTGTATCAGAACATCATCAACATAATTATGAACATTATCCAACCCTCTCAACAACTGACGCATTAACCTGTTAAAGTCAAATAGTCCACCATAGGATATGTCACAAACGCAGTGAATGGTCTGGACATAGGAGATAAAGGGACCTGCCAATAACCTTTTAACAAATCTAACTTGGTAAAGTAATTATCAATGGCTAGCTGCGCAAAAATATCATCCTGGTCCGGGATAGGTTCTGCATCAAATACAGTTATATCATTAATCTTCCGCATTTCCACACATATGAGCTTAGTACCGTCAGACTTGGGCTATTGCTCGGTGAGATTATTCCGATTTCACGCATGGAGTCTATCTCCTTTTGAATCTCGCCTCTAATTGCATGGGGAAGGGGGTAAGGCTTACTTCTAACGGGTTTATCACTATTTAGTGTTATTACATGCTCGTCTAAGTTAGTACAACCTGGGAGGTCTGTTAGGATGTCTCTATAATCACTTAATATAACCTTGATTTCATCTGTTTGATCACTGCCAAGTTGTGAGCCAATACAAACATCAGAAATAGTTTCTGTGCGAACGACTGAAGGGTAATGCTGGTCGTTACGCGACCTTTCGCCAACCGATCCTACCTTCGGTTCCGATTCTTCCTCAATTACGGAGGTACACGCTACGGAATATGGGCCTTGGCAGCTAATCCCCGACGCGCTAGTGTCTGGCTGCGTTTGACGGTGATATTTCTTTATGAGATTTGCGTAAAAAGTTTTGACTATCTTGAAATTCATACTGTTAGCCTTTTCGACAACGGGAGAGGGACCCTTCCAGTGCATCAACATTTTGTTTTCGTTGGTTGGCAAAAGAAGCACTTCGTACCCTGCATTTATGACTCTAGCCTGAGCCTTGCGATTGTAGTATCCCTTGTACCTATCGCGAGCCTTTTCTAACTGTTCGCGCGCTAACTGACACGTGAGTTCAAGACGATCCTGCAGGTCTATTACATACTGGTATACCTGTTTACCCTCCTCTGGTGGAGGTTTACCTATCCATAACTCCTCCAAAATGGCCATTGGGCCTCTATATGTGCGTCCGTACAGCAATTCAAATGGAGAAAACCCAGTGCGGTCTTGGGGTACTTCACTATACGCATACGATTGACAGAAGCGCGTAACATAGAAAGCACGTTGTGATTTTGTCCTTAGTCTTTTTGGACCCTAAATGACCACCCAATATAGATTCGTGCGCTAACTTCATGACTTGTGTTCTAAGCTCCATAGGAACTACTAACTGACGGATTGTGTTTCCAAAGTCTACACAGGATTCCATCGTTCACGATATATTGATATTTTGCCCCAGTTTTGCTTTCTTTTTTGGGTATTTGAGTTAGCCAACTCCCATAACCTCTTAATAGAAGGATCGCCTAATTGTTTGTTTCTCATTCCATCTACTGTAATAATATCTCCTAGGGGACGTGGAACTTTAAGGTGAGCCTGTGGTTTACTATCACATCCACTAGCAACTTTGCTCCCCGTTTGCACTATCGCTATTGTTTCTAAGTCTTCCTGTTTTAAATTACCCCTAATCTTTTCCACGGTCCAATCAGGATTGGGGTTAGCAGGTTCGCGCGCGCCGAAAATATTGCCTATATAATCAAATCGTAAACTGGATTATCCATACAAAGTGCTCTGGTTTTTCCAGTAAAGAACGGGGTATCGACGCTAATGTTAGCTACTCGAAATTGTCGCAGGGTACCATCAATAAGTATATGCACGCCTTTAACTCGCCTGTAAATTCACTAGGGTGAACTAGTTCTGACTTAACAACTACACTGCTACAGCCAGAATCCCTTAGAACTCTGACCTCGTGGGGTCCTACTCTACCCTTGAGTGTAGGCATAGGTGCGCATCGACTGTTATTTCCACTAGCCACTATATCAAGCACTGGTACTAGATGTCCACAGATTAGTGTTACAAAGCCCTGCTCCTTAGCTTCCTCAAAATGCAAGCTCTCGGTCAAAAGACACGATGCTATTTCAGGTGCATGCTGGGGTAGAGGGGGCGATTCTTCCTCTTTAGACGGTGCAGGGGATTGTTCTAAAGTTGTTCCCTCGTCTAATAACTCAGAAAGGGCTAATAATCTCTGTATATTGGGACAGTCTATAGCCATATGAATTGGAGAATTGCAAATGAAACATGCAAACCTACTTCGCGTGTTTTGCCCAAATACTTTATTAGGTTTACTGTCACGTTTAAAGACGTTTGCTTGAGATTTCGGCTTTTGAAAATTCTCTCCACTTTTATTACTATTCTTCCATCCTCCATGCGCTTTCAGATACTGATCTGCATATTTGACCATAATCGACAGATTTGGGGGTTCCCGTTCCTTTAGAAATGTTCTATGTTCATGACTACAACAAGTTAAAAATTGTTCCCTTACAAGAAGGTCCTTCAGACTATCAACTGAGTTAACATTCGAAATCTCTAACGAACGATTCAAGTTGTTAAGATGGGCAGACAACCTAGCACTAGATTCGTTTTGATCCGGGCGACAACGTCTGAGTGTGTCTAAATGTGTCTAAATCCCTCTGCAGATAACGCATATGCTGCTAAGACTGCGGTCTTTACTTTATCGTAATCAAGTGCATCAGATGCGGGCATAGTAGCATATTCAAATAACGCCTTGCCTTGTAAAAGGGCTCCTAGATTTATGGCCCAATCATCTTGCCTATTCCATCCTTACGACTCTTTCGAACCTAATTATATAAGCATCGATGTCATCTTTTCCTTCATCAAATGGGGGAAGTTTTGGGTATGACCTAGAACTATTATGATGTGAGTGAGTAGACTTCTTACTTTCTTCAATATCTTATTGTAGTTTTAACTCTTTTAGCTTGAAATCTCGCTCTGCTTCCAATCTCCTTACTTCGCGCTCTGCCTCTTGTCGCTTTACTTCGCGCTCTGCCTCTTGTCGCTTTACTTCGCGCTCTGCCTCTTGTCGTCCCCCCTCCCCAAATGTACTAAAAAACCTCCTGGAATGATGGCAATAATAGAACCATTTTGCGTCTAAACCCATTTTAGAAAACAAAAAATTCACCTTAGACCCCTTCCCATGGTTTGCCCCACTCATCAAACGCTCTACCCCCCTTCTGCCCCACCAGATTAAAAAGTCTAGTTATGCCACTGCGCAGGTAGTAGCGTGCCCCAATCTCTCTCGGCATTTTGCCGGGAAAATATCAGTTGAAAGCATTTTGTATTATAAGTTTGTGGTATAATTTATTATAATTTCGAGCTTGTGAAGTGCCGTTTCCTGCAATCTGGGAGGTAGATTAAAAAAAAAATCGGTATACGCTCCGGTATGGTGTCAAAATTTCGGGCAAGAAATCCGCTGTCCGCCACACCCCCCCCCCCCCACACCCCCCCC
>JAODFY010121796.1:0-11407 GCA_027580055.1 Paracaudina chilensis | reverse complement strand
CCCCCCCCCCCCCCCCCCCCCCGCTTTTCAGAAGCCCTTGACGCCCTTGTATAGCCTACTAGCCTACTTCCTTTGCATTCAATGAGAATATTTCAAAGGCGAGATAACGAACAATCTGATGGAACTGATGGAATAATATCGTATACTATAGTCGACCGTTCCCCGTTTTTATTTCCTGATAGTGTTCCACCATAGCAACGTTGGTAGGTTATCTAAACGTTTACCCAGCAGAATATACAGTTAAAGCGCATCATGGCATTAATATTACTGTATACGTTCGTAGACTTTCAATTGGACCTTATAGATAGTATTAAGCTCATGGTCGTAAAGCGCAACGTATTGTGGGAAACCCGAATGTAAGCATATGAACAAGGCCAAATTATGCATCGCAAAGGACTACATATGATATTAGGATACCTGTACAGTGTATGTCATTTTCTGTAAGAAATATATGATAATTGAGTTAATCCATGTTATTTATATGTACCAAGATATTCCACACTGTTAATATAACACTTCTTTTGTTTCTTATTTGTAACAAAATTAAATCTTACAAACGATTTGAAGCTATACGTGCCTATATGTACGGAGGTTCGTTGTAAGTTTCGCTCAATCACAGAAAACAACTTACGCGTGCGTATTTGGAACTTCCATGAACTACCGGTAGCTTTTTACGACATGTTTAGTATAAGGTCAGATTAAAAATAGATGCAAGTGATCAATTAAATCTGCAATCAATTAAACAAAACCTATAGACACCGTTCTTGGGGCGGTATTATTTGCCTAAACTACTCCAATGATAATAGCTAAGCTTAATACGAGGTAAACACCCAACGTATTATAATACATGAATAATACTCTACGGTCGAATATAACAATAAACCATTCTCGTCCGGTCTCAAAATTGTACTTTGTGAATAACCATTATATTTATGAAGGTCAGTTTGGAAGTACTGCCCAAGAAATGATCAATGGAAAAACGCCAACGAAATAAAAAAAAAGTACGACACCGTTTTGCATCAACATTTGCAACGACACCAAATAAATAATGAATGCCGTTTGTCTGGTTTCCCCGTCATTCGGACGATGTACCGTCGTGCTCATGGTTGAGTCGCACTGTACAGACTGTCTGACTGAGGAGGCGAGAGTGAATCGCTATCAATCAATCAATAAAGAATGTTGGATAATATAATTTATAGCGACCAATTCAAGAAACTAGGCCCATGTCATTTTCTGTTTGGCCAAATATAAATTAAATAATAAAACAACAGTCATAATTTAACGCTATGTGGAAATTACCATGACCATGTTAAATGCGATAGCCTATATAGGTTGTCCTTACATCATTGACAAGATATACGATGGTATAGATTGCAATGCTAATATTTCTGCGCAAGAGCACCGTACCCCAATTATCTTAAATCTTAAATGTTGAAACAAAAAAACGGAATGCCGTCCACCATAACCAATGTTGATTATGGTAACGAGCATACGCCGTTAATTAAATTCGAGACGAGATGACGTTTAGCTTTTTATAGAGACATGAATAATATCCAATATGATAAACATGCCAATGTGTATGACCTACAAAATACAATATAGACGCATTTAAAACTGCCTTAAAATAGATACAAGTTAAAATAATACCGTGAGTCAATGTAAAATGTATTTTTGTTGCATACGACATTGAGAAACACAGAAATTTGAAGCAGCTTCATTTTTTTTTCTCGTAAAACTGCATAAGTGAAAAGAGCATCTACCCTCATTGGCTTCATATCTGCTATTATCAACACGGGCAAATATTATTGCATTGGACGCGACTAAATATATTTTTCATAAACTCATAACTTCCTCAATCGGTTTTGATTCGGCTAATACTCACATGTTTGCGGCACCATATAGTCTCGAATGGCCAACATATTAAAGATCTAGCTTGTTTGGACAAGGAAAATATGTTGCCAGACATTGTCGTGTATAAGTAGAGCTTGTATAAGAGGTCACGACGGACAATGTCATCGGCCTTTAATGTACCAGTATACGCGGTATAAGACATCCGTATTACGCGACAAACATCCATCTCGCAAGTATGCGCAGAAGACATCCATCTCGCTGTCGTTGAGCACAACAAATGGACGCGTTTCCGCACGCGTTGTTTTGTCTCGCGGAATATTCCCTACGGGGTAATCTTTTCGGCATAACTGTTCTATTGATCGGGAAGTTTTACGATGTGATTGATGAACGCCAAATGCATGTCACCAAATACATACTACCGAGAGACTGCACATCATCAGCCTTGCCCATTATCATAGGTATCCCAGACTACCGGTCACGCACGATGTGCTACTTCATATGTTAAAAACGTATCACAGATAACTTATAGTAAACTTTGCGCCAGAAAAATCGTGGACCCCACCGTCACCTGTATAGGGATCATGTCCAAGTGTTCATATTTCCTACATACTGTCATCGTCTACGGTGAATACAACGAGTAGTCAGTCACCATTTCGCCTACGTGTCTTTGTCACTACATTTTATCAAACACCGACGGATGTAAGAAGAAGAGTATGGAACGCCAAAAGGTTCAACATGTGATGATGCTCTAAAACACGTACAGTCCTTAAAAACAGGCCTTAGATGATACAGTCCTTAGAAACAGGCCTTAGATACAGCGCTTAGAAACAGATCATCATAAGCAGCAACGTGTAATTTCAGTACAGCAGCATAAATGTTTACAATTGCACCCTATAACGTTTACAATAGCAGCATAAACCTTTACATTAGCAGCTTATATTTTAACAACAGCAGCCTGAACTTTAACAATAGCAGCATCAACATTTACAAGAGTAACATAAGTTGGACCTTTTGGCGTCCCATAGAAGAGCGATTACACATATCGCTTAGATAAACTTCATCCTCTTCAGACCAGTATGCTATGACAAATTTGAACAGTACCAAAGGAGGCTCATTGTCACTAGTAGAAAAAAGCTAATGACAAAATATTTTCACCGTGACTAATCAGGACGATACCGCCTCTTTAATGTAATATATTACGTTCTGACCCCCGCGATTGGGTTCTCTTACGTATATATTGATATCTGTGTTCCTATTTGACAATCTATTGTGAGGTCAGTAATTCGGTGTCATAATACGTCTATCAACTCGATAATTTAGCTCATCTTGTTCTCCTTGTCTGGCACTCCGCCGCCATCATGCCCACTCTCTTCGACGAGCTACAAAAGGAATATAAACATAAAGCGACATGATACCTCATTCCTTTTCTACTTTGTCAACAATACCTTGGCCACTGCTTCTGTGTAAAAAACTTCATCTTAAAGGTGGGGTTGCGATTAGCAAATTCACCCGAGTTTCCGGTGACACTGAGAACTCACAGATTCCTAATTAATGAACATGTTATTAAACTGTCTCTTTGAGATGTATAAAGTTACATTTGAAGTTACTACAACAGGGATGTATCCATTCATAGTTTGAAAAGTTCCAACCGAGTCAATTGACAAAAAAAATCTGACTTTTGGTAGGTTTTGCTACTTGCAAATGCAACCCCAACTTTAATTAGCGAAAATGAGCAGACATAGTAAAATGATTAAATGCGGACCTCCAAGGTCAATGTGTCAGTTTTTCCCCGTACCCCCATTTTAGTTTCGTAAGAGAGATGTTGTTCAATGAACATCTATCATCGATATGTCCTTCATATCTTACACACTTTCCCTTGACATGGCCTTTACCCCCATTTCATTGACTGACCGCACACGTCTGTTTGATACCTATACACCCGGCCCAGGTATCAGGTATGCACGAGCGGTGTTTAATTTTAACTATAGTTAAAATTAAACACCGCTCCATATGTATTGTGGCGATGAACTGATGACGTATGATTCCATCATCGTTTAAGCCGTAAAGAGTATATTTATTACTGCCTTAAGGCTTTTCCATCGCTCCGATTTTTCGACTTATATCGGCTAACTAGCCTGATAATTACAACAATAAAGTTATAGACGCACAGGGTGTTTGACAGGACATCGTCGTTGTGTATAATTGGACCGATGCCGCCGCCCACGTAGCCCACTTCATGGAACTTATCTATATAATACATGGCATTGTGCAGCCTAAGCTCAGCGTCTCATTTTATTTTTTTAATACCGTAACATTGACGAGGAGAAGATGATAATTAATATCGTTCTTCAAATTGCAAACATTTTATTAGTTTGACGGAGCTGAAGTCACCACTATTATCACAAAGACATCAGTTTTGCTACAGCGTTCGCCCACTTTTGTAACAGGTCATTCATTTTCTGTCACAAAGGAGGTTATGAGTTTTGTCACAACGTTCGACCATTTTTGTCAAACATGTTCACCTATTGACACCATGGACATATCTAAAGGTTGTGGACGAGACCACCGACCTCCGCCACACCCATCGTCATTAAAATGTCTGTGCGTTACTTTTTCCAACTTTATTACGTTATTTGTGGTGGCACTTTTTAACATATGCTTGGGAGAACTACGTTCTTGTGGCGGCACTTTTTAGCATATGTTTTGCAAGAATTTGTGGTGGCACTTTTTAGCATAAGTTTGCAAGAACTACACCTTAAAAATATTATTAAATAAGGAAATGTTGAACAAAGCATGTTGAACATCTGAAACTTATGCCTCCTGCTTGAAATAAAACAAATTTTGATTTACCGTATATCGTACATATGTTTTTCATATTCCACCATATACCTCATTGGCCTAGTTTGGCTTGGAACGTCACACATACTCAACCTTGTTAGCGTAATAACATTTTGAGTGATAAAGTGAACCGTATCATGAGGCGAAGAAAGAAATGACCAAAGGCGACAGGATGTGTTGGCCTATAGGTGTGTTGCTTCAGGTGGTTCCAGCGATGTACCAAGTTGATCTCTAGGGTCTCATTGCTCATTCATTCCTTTCTGAAAGGTACTGGAGGTCATAGCTTGAGTCGCAAAATCTGTTTTTCTCTTGCACTGGGATTAACGGTATGCCAACGTTTACGTAGTTCCAGATAGGAAGGATTTGGCGTTGGCGTTCGTTCCTGACAATTTTTAGTCCAAAAATAAACTGTCAAAGTATAACTTTAAATTTGACCATCATAAATATGTGATATAATTCCGTATATATCACCATTCGCCATGGAGATTGTCACCAGGTCAATAAAGGTTGGTTTTATTTGGGTAAATCTGTCATCTGCTTTGTCTTGGGGGTAAATATCGAACACGTCCGAGCTGCACTGAACCGTACGCAGGAGCTCATTAAGGTGAAGAGGGAAGGGCACACCTTCGACCGCACAAAAGGGAAAGTGCGTTCACTGAATGTGTCTTACCACCGAAAAGGCCTGATTTTACCTGCCCTATATAACTACATCGTATGTGCTGAAACTAAAATAATGAGCAAATCCACATTAAATTGCCTCTAGGGGTTGGAAAATCCCATTTAGACACAGTTTTACTAATATGCGAGGGATCCGGGTATTGTTAAACACTATATGCGTTTCTACATTAGGTTTGTAACTATGGTAAATACTCACTTGTTTTTTCTTCGGTTACTATAACAACCTGTAGCCTACACCCAAAACACTTCAAATTATTGATAGCCAAGAAATTGTCACGGTGGAAAATGAGAGGCAGCCTTGCTTTTCTCATTTTGGAAGGAAGTGACTACAATTGAGTGGTCCTTTTTAATCGTGGTCATATCATTCTTATCCGCTTATGGTTGTTTGGCACGGCTGTTGTGCAGTGGTGATCGACAAGTTGCATCCACCTCCCCAGACTTTGTGAAAGTGATTGTACACTCACGAATTATATGCTCACGAATTGGCTGCAAATCACATGACCTGCAAATCACTTATAGTACGAACCCGTATAACGATATATAAGTGTGTGTGACACACATCGCAAATAACTATAACTTCGAACACATAGGCCATATTTTTATTTATTTATATATATATAAGATAATAAACATAAGGTCTAGTTCTTTCATTGTTTCACCTAATTACATGGAAACGGGTAAACGTTTTCATAAATGATGACTTCCCTTTCTGGTCATAAAAGTCATAAAATAACTGATTGACTAAATTTAGCAGTTTGTTGACATGCCGTTATGGCTTCGCGAAAGTTGGTGTCATATTGGCAGATTGTTAAAATACCGGTAACTGATTTGAAAGTTTACATAACACAATTGATCATTTGCATTTCCGAAGATAATGTTTTGCGTAGTGTTCTTATATTTGTGGGTTGTCAGTAGCTTCACTGAGGAAATACAAGTTCAATTGAAACTCTGGTTCCTGTTTTAGCATTAATTTCTAGACGAACGATAAGCCCTGCACCCGATGTAATGTTACTAAGATATGTGCCATAATCCTACGGCGTGTATCCGTTAAATGTTTCATGTTTCCTCTGGATGCGTCGGTCCATTGCGGATCTAGGTGATTATTCGTATTATGAACAACGTTGCTACCAACAATTATAGAAGGATTAGTCATTTTTTATCATAATTGCTGGCGGAGTGCCCGCTAAAAAATATGGCAACCATAGCGTAAAGTAGACGATTATGAGAGTTGATGGTAACTTGCATTTCACACATCACACAACGCTTTACAGAAAAAGAAAATAAATTAAAGCAAAATTATGTGTAAAAATCAAGAAATCGAAAAGATACTTACAAAAATGTAACCCATTAAGGGGATTTAAAAGAGCTAGCCTATATGCAGTGAAAAGTACATTTTGTAATAAAAAGAGGAAGAAAAACTACACAGAAAAGTCACATTGCAATAGCATGTTTGATTGTTGGGATATTGAGTCACGTTGAATTATAATTTCGGTTTAGCATCTTGCCACATTTGTGACGTCATCAGCTCACATGGGCTGGAAAAGTGTTTGTTATCCTTTATTTTTTTTTTCTTTCTTACCAATTTGAAAAAAAAAATGCCGCAAAGTTTGTAATAATATTTTTTTTTAAATGTATTGAACAGAAATTGTTATTTCAATATTCTATTTCTCTATAGATAATATATTACAAGATACAATCACTAACTAAATGATATAAAGACAAGCAAGAACTTCTGGATGTAATGTGCAACTGTGAGTGTGACGTCACAATTGTTGGCAGATTGTTAATGAATTTGAAACTGTGAACTGACTTTTTCATCAGAAAGATATATTTTTCACTGGACTATTCTCTTAAATATCAAAATGTTATCAAAAAGGTGTGATTAGAAAATTACTAATAAAAAATGTAGAAATATTTAATTTAATTTTGTTCCTAGAATGCATAATAATATTTATTTTTATACAAAAAAAAGTGCTAAATGTGCTATTTGTCGGATTAGAGTCGAGTCACCGATACCAGTCCTTACAACACTACACTTACCTAACATAGGGCCCCTGTGGTAAGAAATTAACATTCTATTGTTGAATTATAGGCCTATTGATTGAGCATATTCTATACGTAGGCAGGATGTAGCATTATTTGTGTGACACGTCAGCGGACAGGGCAAATTCTTTATTTATAATTGGTCTTGATAATTTTCCAATTATTAACCGAAGGCGAAATGTGTCGGTTGTAACCTATTTCCAATAATTTAACTATGCATGATAAAGCGTTGTTAACTATTCGACTCTTTGTGTTTACTTAGTAATAGCCATATTACAGACCATGACAGAGCCAAAGGTGTACACTATCGATTCGACTCATAAAATTAGGTCAGGCCCTTAAAGGTGATAAATGAAATTATTATCAATTACTTAGTGTCAATTTACCTGTCATTTACGATTACCTCAAATAATTATCTTGTATGCACTAGATATTTCTACGGTTGCTGTTGTATATATCTTTATAGGAAACAACTTTCCCTATTGCATGTCTTCTATAGAAATCTGCTAGCCTGCTAGAAATCTGCTAGAAAGTTCTATGCGCCACACAAGACTTTTTTTCCCTGATCAAAATAAAATTATTTAATAAAATTAATCAATTGTCTTATAGGAAACACAATCATGTAGAGTGTGCTTATTTTAAACCAAAGACGCCGCATTGATCGAATTTCGGGCCGTGAACCAGGGGCCGGGTACTGTACAAATTTCAAATGTGCCCTTTCCAGTTTGTTGGCTTGGTGCCCTGTCATGCCGCTACCCCCTCCCACGCACAAATACTTCCCACTCACTACTTCCGCCGCCGTCAAGGGGAAATGGAAAAACAGAAGAGGAGCACATTGAAGTTAAGATGTTTCCCTTAACGTTTTTACTACCATTTCTTTTGTTGTTTTCCTCTAGAGGAGACCCCCCGCCGCACCCATCTGACTACGGTCCTGTTGTCACGTACGACAACTAAGCCTATATTGTACTATTTTTTACCATCGCTAGAATCAAAAGGGAAAAGCTTAATTATAGAATCACGTTTCAGGGAATTCAGCGACAAGTTATCATGATGTTATAAATAAACTGGTAATTCGTTTCACATCATACTGTTATAACACATGAGCTTTTTGAAAACCGCCAATGAGATACCTACAAGTCCAGACATAAAGACTAAAGAGGACTCGAAAATTTGACACATTCAGTTTTCTGGTGATTTTTTATTTCTCAAAAATAAAGTCTGATTGTAACATACAAAACAATTAAAGAGTTAAACAGTCTAGCGTTGATTGGAGGTATGGTATTTCATTTTAGCAGCGTGGAATAAATAAATTGACTTTAAACTTTAAATCGACAATTTCAATTTGCTTTGATCTAAGGCCCGTACAGCCGCCATAAAGTACACGACTGTCTTTATTGGACTCGTTATTCCATTTCGGCTCTCGTAAAACATCCTATAGGACGGTTGGGAGTTGTTCATCAACACAACAACAACATTTGACGATATCACGCTAAATTGTGTTAGGCCTACAGCTTTCAGAATCCTGCGATTTAAATACGCTGGATTATTATTCTGCACGCTTTGTTCATGTATAGAATTACTTAAGTATATTATCAGGCTTTATTTGGGGTTAAAACATTCCCCTAAATTACGTTTGCATTTAATGTGTGAAAAATTAAAGTCCTCAGATATTGGGGTGGGGTCCCCCGTCCCCCTTGATCGCCGCCCATGAATATAATAATGCATTATATCGTTTTAATACTGACAGACAGTAAACTTACTGACAGACAGTAACTTGCCGTATGAATTAAGAGAAGGATACAAATCATATTCAGTTTGGAAGTTTCCATGACAGTATAGCATTTTGGGTTATTGAGATATCGACGCTTGATGCATGTCAGGTCACATCACATGTCACACCTTCAATTAAGCATCTGACATTATTTATGGCATCGCAGATGTACATTGAATCCAGAATCTTTTTTTATTTTTATTTTTTATAAACCAATTAGTGATTTTGTCTTGACATATATTATCTATATAGAATTACAATATTTGAGTGACAGCAACTGCTGCTGCTGCTGCTGCAAAAAAAAAAACACTTTGGCATACCAACTCAAAACGGTTTAATAAAATGCATGACATTTATTTAAAAAAAAAAAAAAAAAAAAACGCCTATGAAATTGATGACTGATGATATCTCAACACCCCAAAAGATTGATATTGTAATTAGACATTGGGTTTGGTTTTCCTCTTATTTATCAGCAAGTTAATTCGTTTTTTAGAAGACTTCAATTTTAGAAACTTGTTCCTATTTTACACAGAGAGATAAGTTGTCATCGGGATTTACGTAAACGCCTTCATATCTCATTGGCTGTTTGCAAAATGCACATGTTTTAAATAATGCCAATTGTCGGTTTATGCATATCATTTGTCGCCGAACAAAATGCATAAAACGTGCTTGTAAGCTCCATGTCTCGCTAGAGAGCGTTACAATTGGCAAGATGAGTAGAATAGTGTTTTTTTATCAGACGAACAATGGACTGAGTGATTAAAATAGCAGACCGAGAGATAAAGTCATATTTTTATGCCCAAAGTCTGACGGTACCTTTAATTTAACAGTTGAAAAAGTAAATCCAAAAGACCTTGGATTTGGCAAAGGAATACACGATACAAAGGTGCCGCTGATTATCACCATTTATGCTGGGACGGCTACTTGCGTATACCAAAAAAACAAAAAACATTGCTTTTTGCTTAGCAACCATAAAGTTAACAATATCGCGAAAACCCTTTTTTGTTCTTTTTATACGCTCTCCTTGCCAATGGTGTATATGGAATAATACAAGTGGCAAGTGCGCGAGTCAAATCGAGCATGACAGTAAATAAACAAATTTAGAAATAGTAACTAATAAGAAAAATAATTGGAATTGGGACAAACTATCAGTTACAAAGTCAAACTCCTCAAATCAATGAATTAAAGGTCAAAACGGAGAAGAGCAGTGAACTATATAACAGATGACTTCACGCATGGTTTGGCAATCGGCATGTATACTGATATATACAGATATACACCCATGGTCGTACACCGGCAGTAGAACGATACAAAATCTTAATAAAACAATTCTAAGCCTACATTTTATTTCATGCACTCTCATTTTCCTGCGTTGGTTTAGTTGTGCTAGGTGCCCCCTAACAAAATTCAATCCCAAGTTTACACCCTATACTTAACCGTTCAAAGAATGGTCCAGTGAAAATGAAACTTTTTCTTTTAAATGAAAGGTGAAAATTGTTGCAATCATTTTAATTTAAAAAAAAAATCAACATCTGTTCTAACCGACCGAGACCGCTTTTTGGTTCCGATGCCGAGGCTGGCATCGGAAACTTTACAAGTTTACAAGTTGGCGTGTGTGTGTATGTGGGTGTGTGACGCTTGAGCTTGTAAACACGATATCTCAAGAAGTTGGAATGATATCATACTTGGCTATATGTCGGTCATAATGAATACATGATCCCTATTGTTTTGGTGGTCATGTCATGAATATTAATGAAGGGGCGGGCTTAAAGTAAGCCCTCGTATAAGTTTAAAACCGTTGTGATCAGTGTTCGTTGCGTCGGACGTCGGTCGGTACAAACGGTTGAATATTCATGTTCTTGTCTCTTAAAACGTATTTTGATTGACTCATTGATCTGCCTAGGATTTTGATAGGCACCAAAATAAAGGCTTAGCAAAGACGTCCGTGAATAATTAAAATGCTTTGACCGGGGTATCTGCATGCATGAGTCGTATTGAACATGGGAGTAAATACCACTAGGGAACACGAAAACGACACGATCTTTGCTCTCTTTTTTTTTCGTTTGCGAATTCCTCTAACTTTGACCAGTCAACCAATCAAATTAGTGTAATTTGAACATGCGGTCGATTCGTGTCTCAGTTTTGAGTAGAGTCACTTTTAATGAGCGAATCTGATTGGCTAAAATACTTAAGTAGCAAGAGTTTAAATGTGATATAATCGTCTCA
>JAODFY010121685.1:0-11409 GCA_027580055.1 Paracaudina chilensis | reverse complement strand
GACAGCTGGTCGTCAATCAGAAGGCCAAGATATTTGGCGCAGTCAGTTTAAAAATATTAGTATTATTCAAAATGAAATGATCTTGGGAAACATGGGAATCATGATCTTTAGAATGAAAGATAGACAAGTTAGTTTTCCCATGGTGCAACGTAAGGTGCAATCGTCTACATGTTTTTTTAAAACAAAGATTTTTTTCCTTATATAGTATTATTGCACCAACATATACCAGAATGAATGATACAACACTCATGGCACCAATGTATAGACCAGACTGGCCGATACAACATTCATGGTACCAACATAGACCAGAATGACTGATACAGCATTCATGGTACCAACATAGACCAGAATGACTAATACAATATTCATGATATCCAACATAGACCAGAATGACTGATACAGCATTCATGATATCCAACATAGACCAGAATGACTAATACAATATTCATGATATCCAACATAGACCAGAATGACTGATACAACATTCATGATATCCAACATAGACCAAAATGACTGATACAACATTCATGGTACCAACATAGACCAGAATAACTGATACAACATTCATGATATCCAACATAGACCAGAATGACTGATACAACATTCATGGTACCAACATAGACCAGAATGACTGATACAACATTCATGATATCCAACATAGACCAGAATGACTGATACAGCATCCATGATATCCAACATATACCAGAATGACTGATACAACATTTATGGTACAAACATAGATCAGAATGACTCATACAACACTCATGGTACCCACATAGACCAGAATGAATGATACAGCATTTATGGTACCCACATAGACCAGAATGACTGATACAACACCCATTGTACCAAAAAAGACCAGATCGACTAATACAACACTCGTGGCACCAACATAGACCAGAATGGCTGATACAACATTTATGGTACCCATATAGACCAGAATGACTGATACAACACTCCTGATATCCAACATAGACCAGATTGAATGATACAACACTCATGATATCAAACATAGACCAGAATGACTGATACAACACTCATGATACCAACATAGACCAAAATGACTGATACACAATACGGACCTAACATATTGTGCGACGGCATCGTATTAGGCGATGCAGTAATGCACAAGAATATTGCGTTTTTCAACGTAGGGCCTACTGGGTATTGCATGAGACGTCGAAACGCCGTTCCCACCCAATTCCACAGAAGAAATGAACAATGTTATTAGATATCAGCTAAGGCTGAGACATGGTGGGAGACGTTGGTGCAAAATTGTATATCATTAATAACGTTAAATATCATATCATTTACAGTAACATTCTTTTGTGTTACTTTTGTTGCATACTTTTCTAGGTTATATAACAACGTTTCCCCGGATCAACACAACCATTAGAACAAAACACCTGCCTATGTTAATTACGTTAATAACTGCTAAGCTTTTCCCACTGCGTGACTTGCCGATATACACAATATTTATTAACCAAGTTCAAGTAATAGATCTGACCTGGTTTGATTTGCAAACCAAAATTTTAATAGGGCGTTGTTACTCGTTCCAGGTCAATTCACATAAAAATGGGAGTCAAAGAAATAATACAATATACCAACGAATAAATACAAAAGCATTGTCAACGGCGTCTGTCTGTTCTACACGTACCATACTACAATAACTGCACGGAATTATGATAGCCAAAATTCCTTCCATGGGAACGGTGCGATTCAACAGACTAATGTAAGGAAGTCGGTATGTGCCATAAAATCAAATAAACAGCCTTGCAATACACCCAGGTGGATCCTATAAAGAAAGTGGCTTGACCCCCCTCCCCCCAATCCGACATATATACTTTCTAGTAGATATTGGCACTTCCTGTGAAACTTACCCCTCACATCTCAATCGGTAAAATGTATGTTTTTAATAATTTCAATGTGAATATAAATCCAAATTGTCTGTACATACTGCTTGTATAACAAATACATTAATATATGGCAGCATGCATGCTGGTTAAATTTTCTAAAGTCTTAAGAAAAATTTACCCTAAAATATAATTGTTATATGTTGTAGACCATCAAAAGAAAGTGGAACGTGGATCAGATTTTTATAGCATGTCCCAATAACGATTTATCACACAATGAAACTTGACCTTTTGTTAAAAGAGAGTAGCGCCATACACAATGAGTGACCAACAAACCGGACATATATGTTATTCTTTATAATATACATGCATGTGTCAAAGTGTTTTCACATGTAAAATGCAGTATTATCATAAACATGTTTTTATTTATAACCCATAGACATAACCCAATGAACATTTAAGATGAAAAGCTTTCACTATGCAATATGGAAATGAAACAAAAATAATAACAAGAGGGCAATCCACGGAGTTGCTGATCTCATCGCCAAATCATGTGCACTGCACAAATTCCCGATTCCCGATTCCCAAAGTTATGTAGCTTTTAAATTGAGCCTAATGTGAAGAGACAAAATTATTTTTTCAATGCTATATTTCGTTCTCAAAATGTATGTTTAGCTTGCATCAGTATATGCTAGTTTTTGACCCAATAAAATATGTTGACTATATGTGCCAAGATGTACATGTTTGAAGATACATTTTGATAATGTGACCTCATATCACCCTCAAAGCACTAAATGTTGACCATATGTACCACGTTTCATGTGAACCAAACATTGTTTAATTCTTTGACCTCTATTGACCCCTGATAACCTCCAAATGACAATTAAGCTTTTCAAAAAATTGACCCAAAATAAATATTTTTTTGTAGCTATGCTCAATAATATATTTTTTACCAAACATTTAAAAATATATATGATTTTTAGCACAAAATTCTTTTTTTAAAATAATTTTCAATAAAAGTGTTCAAGATTCACCTATTTTGCCACGTTTGAGCTTAATCGTTCATTTTGTAGTTAATCTAAAAAAAAATTGGTCCAAAAATTGACAAAAAATAGATTTTCCCCAATTTTCCACATGTTTTATTACCTTAATGAATTTGTTCACATGTGTTTTATATCCAAATAACTGTTTTATGTCAAATAACTGTATTTTCCTCCAAAATTGAAATTTGATAAAACATACTTATTTTGATTTGAATAATTATATTGATCTAGTTTTTGTACATATGTAAGCTTTTGTCACATTTTACCTCTCCACCAAATTTGAAATTTGAAAGGTTTTGAGATATATATCCGAAAAAAAAAAAACATCAAAAATCTGACACGCACACACGGGTTTTACATTAAGTCGAAGGACTCCATTGCAATTTCCTTTGTCCTGACCCTAACCTTGACAACCCCCTAACCATTGTTCGATCATCCGAGGAAGTTTTGTTCCTATTGAATTCTTCTTCAGAGGAACTGAAATTCCTTTGTTCATGTCGTTGGACCTGCTGCAAAACACGTCCATACCCACAAACACACACACACACACACAAAAGTGTGCACACACGGACAATGTTTTGGGTGTACCTTTACTTTCACCATAGGATACCCCTTGATGGTCGCTACTCATCCACACCGACCATTCCCATGGCAACCGTTGCTATGTTGACAGGCAATAGTGTTTATATGTCTAATGGCAAATCAAGTACAATATCTCATCAGCTCCTTCGGGGCGATGAGATAATAAAAGAAATTTCTAAATTGTGATTCACCATTGAATGAAGTTTATTACCAAAGGTCATAGTAATAAAATCAATCAATATCAATATTATGTATCTCATGATTAGGAACATAGTAGAAAGATGGAATCTTCACTATAGTTACCATATTTTATCTTTTCCCTACTCTACAACATGGGGTGGGTTTAGGATTGTGCGCTTCCAAGCTAAGAGTATGGAGGTGGATTTAGGATTGTGCGCTTCTGTTTTGTCGTATAGTAAACTGATGATATTTTTAAGAGAACACTTTTTACTTTTGCGCACCCATTTCGTACCCAGTAGGTTCCAATCCTGGCAGAGTCATGCATGCATGACAAAGAATAGGTTGACAATTTTAAGGGAGAATAAACACAACAGGTATCCTTAGCTTATATGAAAAAAACAACATAATACATGAACAGATAGATACATGGGCCACTACAATCAGCATCTGGAAAGATGAACAGATATATACATGGGCCACTACAATCAGCATCTGGATACATGAACAGATAGATACATGGGCCACTACAATCAGCATCTGGATATCTTGTTCCATTCTCGGGATATCATACTTTAAAATATGCATTTTCATCAATATGAAGGCTGCCATGTTTTTGAAAAATGGTTGATTCTTTCACATCAGCTAAGGTTATCTGTAGGGTTTGTTGTCGTGGGCGTAGGCGCAGGCGTTTGTGCTGGGTGTTTCCAACTTTCAATGTTTCTGAGTAGTCATAACCATCACGCTCGGTGGCATGTGGTTCTTAGTTACCACCCCACCCCCCCCCTCACCTGACCCCACACCAAATCCACCGCTGATAAAGACCAATTTGAGCCTATTCATTTGTTGTTAGATTCAGTTCAATGTATTTAGAAGAATGGTTCAATGGAAAATGACACTAATCTGATGAGAACGAGGAGGAAAACGAATACACTCAGTAGTGACTGTCCCATATTGCAATAGCATTTTGTGGTTGCTGAAATATGAACGTTTGAAATAAGTTCACATTTTCAAGCTTTGGTTTGTCTTTATATATATTTTTTTTTTAATTATGTAATATTAGAAACAGAATATCCAAACTGATCTGGCATATATAAATACATATTATAAAAATTAACATGTGGCCAGATGCTTAAACAAAATTAAAATCAAAAGTGATTTCAGAAATCAGTATCTCAACAACCAAACATGCTATTTCAATGGGACACTTTCACCATTGAATATAGGTTTTCCTTCTATTTGTTTTTAGTATAGAAAGTAAGAAGGTTATCCTCTGAACTATTCTTTTAAGTGTTTACAAAACGGCGTTACTGCTCATGCTGCGTATATGTTTTAGGGTAACCCGTAAAAGACAACACCCATTTATGGGACCAAATCAAACCCCGACAGAGAAATATAAAACCTAAATTTACACATCATATTATACGCCAATATATTCCACAATAACGTGTATTTATACACAACAGACAACTAAGTATATACTTATATGCATCTTCCGAGTATAGGTCTACAGTGCAAACATATTCTACACTAGACATATCCCTAGGATATTAACGTTGACCAAATGATAGCTGTTATATTCTCTAACAAATTTCCACAATAGGAACTTACAAAAAATGCCCGACCGCATCTAAACTAGGTCAAGATAGTAAACACCGTTTTTATATTTCCTTTTCTAAGAGTGATATCGACCACGGGGTGTGGTATTTTAAATTCTGCGCATGTCCGGGATTGTACTATTTTGTTCGTACAATAAAGCCATTTACTCCAAACCTAAGGTAAGCAAATGTCCATTATATATACAAGAGAGAACTGCTTTGTGCCCTGACCATGAAACACAATTGGTGCAAGCACACTCAGTGGAATCACTAACAGGGGTAAGGGGCCATTTCATCTTTCCAATGATACCGCCCCTCTTTTTCATTCACGGGAAGTACATGTATGCTCTCTGTTTTTGTGTGACCGACACCATAAGATCCTTCACCCCCCCCCCCTCACCATGCACATATATGCACCATTGAAATGTCCCCCAAATCATTATTTTAGCCTTTGAGAAACATTCCCCACCCCCTGTATACCTAACCTGGTTACGGCGATGTGGTGTGTATACCTTATTCCCTTAACAAATCTGTGATATTTCTTCTGCACCCACCCAAATGTTATAGATGTATTAATATGTTGAACGTGCATGTGTAATATTGCTTATTTCCTCATTCTGGAAAAACCTTCAATAATAAGTTGAACTTGCACATCATTGTGTAACTTTCTAAACTTGCAATCGCTTGATGTGTGAAATAGTTTGTTGGTTAGTTTGTGAAATAATTGCTTGTAACTTATTTGAGATACAAACAACCGTGTTGGTTCAGTTTGGCTCAAGGCCGGAAAAAGGGCAACTGATGCACTAAATAACCACAGTACAACAATTTTGTTCCTCTGTTCTTGCAAGTGCTTAACGTGGTGGTGTTCATTCCCTTGTTGCCCTAAGCAGTGCGAATTTTGCTTAATTTAATGGTTTATCCATGGTGGGTTAGAGACAAGGGTGAGCATAACATTGTGTGTAGTTTGGCATAGCCTATACGCCATGTACGGTTTGCTGTCTACGCCACTAAACCTAGTTACATAAGCATGAGAAGACACTTAGAAGCTTCCATAAACATACATGGGGTATAATTCGTAGCAACCTTGAAAGTCTAACTTTATTGGTTACCGTAAGCACGAAATGAACGCATGGATGGACATGTTGTTCTGTCTGATTTGTTTTGTGACTGGTTATATCAAGTTGACCTGAAAATCGAGGTAAACGAAATTCCTATTCATTATTCATCAAATTATAAGAAGAATAGCCGGTTAGCCTTTTGTTGCCAACTCAACCGTGGATGTTTTTCCGCCGGCAATTCGCTTCCATCACACACCCTCAAAATGCAAACAATGAACAAGTTATTCCCTGGGCTCAATCCGGATTTTCACCATAAAAAGTCTAACTATGATAAACTTTGATAATACCTTGTACTACGTGCGCAGTAAATGCCATTATGGCAGTTCACACAGCGTAACCATGTAGCTTCATGGTGTACTATAACTTAAGTGGGCGGCAATATTCGTATGAAAGTAAAATCTATGCACTGTGTAGTGACTGTGTAGTGACCGTACATAAAAAAGTGATTGTTTGCATGGCTTTTTTGAGGTCACTGGTTTATGCCGGTTTTGTTATTACAGTTACTAATAATCATTGGTATCCTGCATGTTTGTATGGCGTCAACGCCCTTTCCAACGATAATGTAGGAATGTAAACCTCTGGTATCTTCCAGGTGAACAGTATTTGAACACCACCCACAACCAGTTGTACCCTTTCCTCTGCCTCCACCCCATATCCTCCCCAAGCAGATCATTTCTAATAACAAGCAGTCCCACTTTGATAACAATGTGAAGATTTTGTTTTTAAAACATGGGCTTAAAATGGGGGCGTTCTTAGCAAAGACATTTTCAATGATGTTCTTTTGCCAAATCTGAAACACTTCCATCGAAGGTTTCCATGTTGTATCGACTTTAAATGCAGTTATAAATGCTACAGAAGGACAAGTGAAAGTCACGTTTATTTGTTAGGTGACCCCCCACCTCAAATACAATTGTGTTTTCCGTGTCTTCTTTTGGTAGGTTATTCTGTTAGTTTTTAGGCATTTTAACACTTTTTTTTATAAATGTTGATGAATATTTTACACAATGGCCTCTCGCACGGTGACGACTATCATATTTCCCCCACTTTTTTTCCTTACCAACAGGCCTCTCCCACCCTGAGGGAAATGTGATGGTGGGGACCGAGAGAGAGGAAGAATATATGATATATGCAGACAAATAGAAGTGTAGCATGTAGGTATAGGGCGCTTAGAAGCGCAGTTGTAGCCCAGGGAAATTCGGGCGAACAGGGTGAAAGATGGAAGAAAAATTGCCATATAATTATATATGGTCGAAGGCGATACATATCCATAGGCCTACGAAGTTTAAACATTTCTTGCCAAAATATTGAACTTTTCAACCTCCCCCAAATGGTGCGTTGCGGTCTTTTTCTTCGGTATATTCGGGTGTGAGTTATATGCAAAATGCCATACTGGGATCTAATTACCTTACTGAGGACGTCCCCGTGTGCATGTTAAAAAGCCCTACACCCCCTCCCGACCATGAATTCACAACAACAAAAGAAAAATATTCAAAACATTTTATTCAAAAATTGTTAGCGGTTCGCGAATGACCTAGCTATTTGGCATAGTGCCATTTGCATCGCCGTGATGATACGCTTCACGTCACATGGACGGGTTGCGCCCCTCCATATAATCTGTACCAAGAACCGTAGTGACAATAACATATGCCTGCATTGTTATATTTTCGCATTGTGCATACAATGATGGTCGGGGTTATTGTTGGGTGTCGCCAAAACCTACCCTGAATATCAACAGTTCGTTTACGTAGAAATGTATAACACACGCACGCCCTTGGTTCTAAGTAAATATCTTGGGACAAAGGCTCTACTTCCCCCATGTTTTGCCCAATTGCGTGTTGGTTAGTCATAGCTGGTTGCGCTACAGTTTGGTGTATGAGCTTAACCTTCTGCTTTTGTCAGATGCATTGAACCGTGGATTTAGATTCGAAGCAACGTGTGTAAATGAAAATCGCAGACACCTTAACTGTTCTGCACTGTTCTGTACAACAGGTGGTAGGAGGGCACACACCCAACCAAAATGTTCATGTCCCACATTTTCCCCCACTTTTGGGAGGATTGTACAACACACCAAACCAATCCCATCACCTCCAATACCCACACTCTCCCCACCCTCAACCACGGGAGTCAACAGCTTCTGCTAACTGGGGGTGGGGGACATTTCCATGAAGAAGTAAGTGATCGCCGTCTTAGAAGAGGGGTCTAAAAACTGTGTAATGTGAAGGTTGCTGAGATGCAAAATGGTGCAGTTTTCCCAATCCTTGCAACTGTTTTCAATTTAAAATATTGCACTTATTTTTTTTACGGTTCCAATGCCTGCAATTTCCGATAATTATTAATGAAAATAGGTCTGGAAAAAAGTGGGGGACAAATGATATAATGCTCCCCACCCTCCTCCCACTTTCAAAAGTGTGTACCTTCATGCCCTCAGCCCGCACCCCATCTGAAAAACATATGCGCAGTTGTTCAACGATAAACCTTACCCGCAACAACTCCACAACCCCCAACATTTATTAGTAAAACATTGATGTCGTATGATATCTAACCCCATTCCCCTCTACGACAACCAGCTCAAAAGGCAAATAAATCTTCACTAGATATGCTCAGATCAATGGACATTTGGACAAATGTACCCCCCCCCCCCTCCCCCACGAAAAGTTGGTTTTTCACATGATGTGTTCAGATCAATGAACCCGTAGAAATTCAGACAATTTGGCATTCACAGTCAACAACCAATAGTGATATGCCGTATCAACATTATGGGGATGCGAACAATTAATTAGACTGAGCATGCCGCGTTACAGTAACTAATAGCGGATGTGACAGATCATACCATGGACTCATCATAAGGTAATATAATGTTATTCAGCTAGAATTAAGAGGTATTTTTTACAATAATGATAAAACGACATGGCCCCCTTTCAATATATAGGACTATTCCATTATATCATCATAGTTTATTTATGAAGAGAGAAAGCTCACATCATTGCTACGTGTTTTACCACGCATGTCCACTTACACCACCCCCACCCCCCCCCCCCCCCCCCCCAAACACACACACATATCAGAGGTTTTCTCATGGGGTTTCACATGCACTTTTGCTACGAAACCATATCAAATAATATTGTGGCGCTATTTAAAAAAAGGGGCAATTCAATAAATGAGTGCAACAAGATAGTATGGAATTATTTCCCGTATGACCATGACGTCGCAAAATTGTTACTCGTTGAACTGTAACAGTGAATGAGGTCGAATTCCTTTGAATGCATCAATGATTTTAGTTTGGGCTTCCTATTAGCAAACTTACATATCTGATGGCGCTAGTCAGAAAATCTATACATAAGTAAACCAGATGTTTTTTGTTACTAAAAATAGGTACAATGATTACTCAACGGACCATAAAGCACTATTGATACAATGGGTGTAATTTGGCAAGGACAACCGCGCTTCCTTTCAGCAAACCTACACAATTGGTGGCGCTAAGGCAAAAAGAGCAAGGATTTCCTAATCGGGTACTGACATGGGAAAATTATATACAAAAGCTACTCACTGAACTATAAATATAGCTGGAAGGTGTACATAGTTGTATATAGAAGGTGTATATAGTTGGGGGCAAAGAGAAGAGCTTACGGGACACCCCTATCTCACGAGAGAGAGCGTTCCGGGCGCAGGTCTATATGCATATAGCGGCGCCCCAAGAAAGTACACCTTGCTGAGTGTGAATACATGCTACACGAAAAGATATGTAAACCAGATACTACAATCTGGAATTTTATATAGACGCCACTTTAATGTGACTGTTGCGATGAACAAGCCGCGATTGTGAGCTTGTACATAATACATAATGACTACGGACTACAGCCTATTTCGATTGTCTATTGTTTTATTTTGATTTCAAGCTTGGGGAACTAGACTTTGGTATAAATGTTTTTGGTTGCTTTTTATTACTTTACGTCCGTGAAATACTTTGTTATTTTTAGTTGTTGCTTCTCTGGTATCAAAGCTTGTTTTTTTTTTTCGAACATTGTTACTTCATAATGAAACAATGGCTGATAGACCAATCACAAATAAACTTGTCAATTTACCTGTAAGAAACATTATGAAAGGAAACACGTGTTAGGGTTTCACTGGCTCGAACTTTGCCAACATTCATTGTGTAATATGAGGATTGGTCGTTTTTACATTTAGAGATGTAAAGTTACCATATTCTTTATGAATGGAATTAATGCATATGCATACAAAATGACAAAAACATTCGGAACAGTTGCTTTGTAGTCTAAATTTGGAGCTATAGCATAAAAAAAACGTGTAGGTTAAGTAGTATATTAAACAAACATGTTACAAAAAATACTAAAAATGCAGCACCGGGTATTCTAGTAAGGTTCACAAGATGATGGCGCTATTTAACTATCGTTCACGAATAATCCCTCAACAAGTATTCTTGTCAAGTTTTAAATATTCGTTCCATGCATGTTTATGGTGAAAAATTTGTAGCTTGAGACAAAGGCAAGTACTTGGTTTGACTCTCGAATAACAAAATAACAAAACAAAACAAAAAACATGAATATGAAGCATACATTTAATTCATTGAATCATTGTGAAAATAACAATGCATTAAAACTGTTTTCGGATCGCATGGTTGTTGTGTTAGGAAAAAACAAATAGGAACTGCAAATTCTATAACGGATCATAGGCGTACGGGGGGGGGGGAGAGACTGCCCCCCCCCCAAACAAAAAAAATCCAGTGGACTCCAGGCGTCTCGAAAATTTCGGGCAGACTTTTGTTAGATAAATTTGTCTGCATTGTTTTTAATACAGTAGCGTGCCCGAATTTATCTCGAAAGTTTGCCCGAAAAATAAATTGACAGCACAATGTCACGAAATATCAATTTGTTTTGTATTTCGGCCCGAAAATTCAATGAGAAGCATCAATTTTGCTGCCTGTTATGATGTTTTGTGTTAGTTACATAGGCATACGAGGCAGGATTCGGGCTTGAAAATCGGAAAGGAGCCACATCAATTTCGGGCAGCATTGGAAGCA
>JAODFY010121574.1:0-11409 GCA_027580055.1 Paracaudina chilensis | reverse complement strand
ACTGCCAAATTCGAAATTCGTAGACTCTTGCCTTCTCCAGTTATCGTGCTCACGAGACAGCGTCACACACACACACACACACATACACACGCCTGCGTTAATGCATAGATTCCTTTAGCCTTTGGCAAGGAATCAAAAACAACACTTGATATGTGCATGCAATTTTTGATGAATCTTTATATCGACAAACCATATTTTCAAAAGGGAATTGGAGGTGATTGGGATTTCAGTAAACAAGAACACCAATGGTGCAGTGGCTCATACCAAATATGGCAATTGTGGAAGACAGATACAAATAGAGCCAGATATCAAGAGCTCGGTGTTGACTTACAGTGTGAAGAATGCTTTTGTCTTGGGTGTCGTGACTCAGTCCATCGCCAGCTAAAATGACCCTGATCACCTTTGAGAACTTGTCTTGTTCTTCCTGTGACCCCAGTTGACCTGTGATGAGGTCAACCATCAGCTGTAAGCCCATCAAGTTTTTCCCCTCCATGCCGAGGCCGAGCCCAGATAAAAAGAATATATACCTACCAGGACAAAGGAAAATTGCATTTTGTATTTCTTTGTTTTATTATCCAATGGCCAAAAACAAATGGTATATTAATATTTTTTTTACTTTAGGTTTTGTATGTATATGTATTCTCAGGTTTAAAAATAAATTACAACTTTACCTACTTACGATCATATTCACATCACAGAATAACAAGGAATCCAGGAAATAAACCAAATGAGCTTTTGTAAAAAAGCGAAAACTTTTGTTAGCCGAATGAACAAATTACAGAAGATTTGTTCTCTGAGTTTGTTTTCAGCTGAGCGGCCAAACATGCCTACAATATCAGCCAAGTAAACACAAAACTAACATTGATAGATTCAAATTTTTTTTTTTTTTTTGGGGGGGGGTAGATGGTTTGCCATGTGTCCCCATTATTGGACAAGTATTGAGATTATGAGCAAGGTGTCACACACACAAACATGCATTCACTCCCAAACACAGATTTCATTGCTTCCTTTGTTCAAAAGATATATAACTTCCATACATCATTGAATCATTTTCAAATCCCCACCAGTAATAAGGGACTGCTGAGATAACGTGGTTACAAGGTTTTCAATGTTTGACCTCTATTGACCTCATATGAACTTTGACCTTTTTCAAAATCAATGGGGATCATCTACTCAATATGAGTAACATATATATACCAAGTAAGATTTTAATCCAACTTGGGACTGCTGAGATAAAGTGGTTACAAGCTTGGAGTCACACACATACCAACATGATCACATAGATTCCTTGCGGCCAAGGCAAGGAATCAAAAGTCATGCAAGTAATTTTTTTTCTTCAAATAATGTCAGCCTCCGTTTGTTTGATTGCAGGAACTCAGCAGGGCTCCTTAAGGAGCATAGACGCCAAGCTGGCATTGCCAGTCTCATCCGACAACGCACAATTTTTTTTAACGTCTATGATTGAGGAAGAGCAGATAGGAAACTACAATCCAGAAAACTAGACGACAACCTAAAAGTGCACCATTTACACATTGAGAATGGAACAAGATATTTGAAGGCTGATGTTTTGTGTATCTTTTTGTCCTCTTTCATATAAGATTATACCTGGGTTCATTTCTCATTTAAAGAGTAGGTTGTGGTTTTAATAGATCAAGGGATATTGTTAAGGGGTACATCTCTGGGACATTCTGGTGTAGATCTTTGGGCTTGTTGCTTTGAGTTACCTGTCATCCTGTAGCTCCGGGAATGATGATGGTTGGGGGAGATGCATGAAGCAGGTCTCCTCCACGTGGAACTTCCCATTTTCTTTTTCCTCTCCTAGAATGGCACAGACCATACCTGCAGGTCAAAGAGTCACATATAATTGAGAACGAATTAATAACTACATACATATATACATTCATGAATACCATAAACTTACATACATAGATACATACATACATACACACACAAACATACATGCATAATACAAAAGCCTAGAGCAGTAACCATCATACAGTGTACATAATACACCAGTGTAAAATTGCACAAATACATTTTTAGGTGAATGAATACCGTAAGCATCGGGGATGTTAATTTGGCTTTGTCATCTTGGCCTTTGACCTATGACCTTTTCTCTTTGTGTGATGATTTAATCATTTAGTCTATAATTTGTCATGTGCAAGAACTAAATTCATTCACATTTTGCCAACTGTAACACTCAGTATTAAAGAATTTAAAATTAGAAATATTTGTAATAGGTTTTGTTTGGTGACAAGTTATATTCGCAAACTAATTATTTTCACTAAATTATGCAAGGGAACTTACAACCCCCCAATGACCTACTACTTTATGCTGCTTAATACCAACTTGATAAAAAGGTCAAGGTTTTATTGTGATGCAGCCCATACTTTATGTTTCTAATTCAACTAAATCCCCACGTATATCAGTTTCGTTTCGAGCATGGTACGCCTATTAAATAGTTAAGATAGATAGATAATGTACATTTATAGAGCGCCGGTATCCGTCAATGATGACGCTCATGGCGCCAATGCTCAATGCATTCATTACCCATGGTCATTTGTAACTTGTCAAACCCACACACTTAGTGTGCACATATCTAGCTGTAAGCTCCAAACACGTCGTTAGGTGTGTCACATCATCGTGTCCCCCGGGGGACTTCCCATAGGAGCTGCCACAATATAGCGCTTCACTATATAAGTAACCTCGCAGGTACCCATTTTCACCTGGGTGGAGAGGAGCAATCGGGACATAGTGCCTTGCCCAAGGACACTACATGGCAGTCTGACCAGGACTCAAACCTGAAACCTCTGGATTATGAGACCAAAGTCCTAGCTACTTGGCCACCAGGCTCTGTTGTCATGGTGATTAAAAGGTCATGGGTTTGATTTGGGCACTTTATCTTGATTGTCTCTCTCCACCCAGGTACTAATTGAGTAAAACTTGTGAAATTGTACCCTTTGTTTGCTGCAACAACCCGGTTTGTGGGTCTGATAAGCTATACCAACAATCAGGGGTAATGGATGTACAGCGCATTTGATACGTACATAAGAATTTGCGCTTTTTGAAAGTAAACATTATTATTATTATATCCAGAGTGACTTTGACCTGTGCAAGCTCTGTGGACGTCGATGTTCCCGACTAGAGTAATTCTCTGCAGCTCATCCTCCAAGATGAGTGTATCCGAGTCACTGGTGTATTTGTCTTTCTTGGGTTGAGGAATCATGTTGTGCTCTTGGCTGATCTCTTCCAAGATACTTGGCTTCAGCTCCATCTGCTTGTAGAATGTCCCGATAATGCAACAACGTTCCTTGCTCTTCAGCTGAAAGAGTTTGTACACAGGGACATCTGTACCTGCAGGTGGGAGGCTCAAGTTGTTGTGGCATTTTTCATCCTTTAAAAGTACAGTGTACTAATCAGACTGCAACATATATTATTGTGTGGTGTTTTGTCATGTTAAACAACTGAACCCTACAAAATTTTCCAATCATAACACTCATTAGCGGTATTTAATTTCAGCTTAGAAACATAATTCACTGGCATAAGCCGGTAAAATTCAATCGAGTTATACATAGCATTTTGAAAACAGCCAATGAGATACAAACATTTATGTAATTCTAGAAGAATTTCATCTTGAAGAACAATATATGAATGCATATATGTTGTTTAATGCTGCATAGGGGATGAAAATCTTAATAAAATGTTATGATTATCTGTGGTCAACATGCTCCACATGCTTGTATTCAAACCATTCAAAATTTGAAAAACAAACCCCATTTATTCCTGGCAGTTTCTTCCAATCTTTTCCTCATTGTTTGCAGCCTCTCACAGTAGAGATGAGCATACTGGCGCTGGAAAGAACCATCCTGGATCCCAAACCTTGATGATAGGTTCTTGTACGAACAGGACGGCCGTTCGAAGGTGATCAGCTCCTTGGAAGGCATGGTCGTCATAGAGACCGTCTCGGGTTGGTCTACCTAAAAAATAAATTGGTACCCAAATAAACTTTTGCAATGAGAACCAAAATTAAATATGTTTACAGTGAGGGGAAAAGAAAAAAAATGTTTAGCAAGCTTTTTAAAAAAAAATCTGCATTTGAGGATTTGCAGTTGATAATCACTGTGAATTTGCAGTCAGGGCAGTGCATTCAAAATGGCAAATGACTTGTATCTCTTGTATCTATGGATAAGCAACCGCAAATCCATGAGAATCCACACCCGTTAGTCACGCTGGACTTAAAAAAAAGGGGAATGTGATTGTATTGATGTGTTGTTCTTGCACTTGAAAAGACATAAAAGGTTGTACTTCCAGGGGAACGGGTAGTGACCTAGGATAATTAATCCGAAATCGCTTGTACAGTGCATTGTGAGATTGATGTGGGGACCCCCAATACACCGTAGCCTACATGGGATTTCAGGCTAGTCTAGTAGCTGACTGTTACTGAACATTATAAATGCATATTCATAGTCAGTCCAAAAATCAAATTTACTTACCAAACTTGGCACAACGATGTTTCTTTATGTTAAGTTTGTTATGGACATGGTCATATTTTTTTTAAACATATACAGTCCAGCAAATTAGTGGTCTCCATGTAGGCTAAGCCTAGGACTTGTGTATGGGTCTAGCCACAAGCGATCCTAATGTTATAGGAGTAGCATGGTGGTACCATGAGTCTGTCACTTTAACATGATGGTTGACTTGAACATACACTGAACATTCTTTACATACTGACGCCACTTAATGTACTGATCGACTCAATGTACACTCACAATATAGGCTAGGCCAAGGCTTTAGGGTTATATATATATGCCTCGTATCCTGCAGCGATTGTAGAATGAAGAGAGGAACGAATGTAATAACTAATTTACAAAAACGTTCCACTAATTTACAAAAGTGTTCCACAACTAGTTCTACGCTATAGGCCTAGTCTAACTTGGTGGGGCCTATTGGCCCAGATGATTGTGAACCAGCTGCCAGGTAAATATACCCTAACAATGTCTCCTATCACCTAGGCCTAACCCATCTGTTCCCTAACCCTGTCTGCTAAGCCATAACCCTGTTCATTGTGGAATAGGCACCAACACTAAACCTACGTGGCATCCGGGTCAATAGCCACCACCATAGTCTAACGTTGGGCCATAATAATACTAGCCTAGCCCTGTCCTAGCCTACCTTAGGCCCAGCGTTGGGCTATGCAAACGGTATAGGACTTAGGCTAGGCCTATTGGGTGAACTTTAACGGTGCGAACATGCTTCCGTCACTGAACAGATATATCATTGTACAAAGGTCTAACATTAGGCCTATGTTGATCTCACCTGCTATTACTAGTATTTGAGTGCCGATCTCATTTAGCTTTAATAGGTAGTTTAATATGTCAGCCTAGTTAGCTTCTCTATATATCAGTTATATTGTTACGTTAGGCTAGCTCTCTGCTAGCTCGCTTAGCATGAAAACGGGTTCGCATGATGACTACGGTCTGTGCTAACCGCTGAACAGTTTTACGTGTAGGCCGACGTATATATTTCGCGCGGTTTAGATGCTTGGTTCCATATATATACATTTCCTGAATTCAATCAAAGTTAGTGAAATTATAAAATTAATTAAAAACATAAAAAATATTTTACAAACTTTAAAATAATATTTAACGTATTCTTCATTAAAAACAGATGTTAAAAATAATGAAATATTATTTGCAATATTTATGATATGGATAGTAGTATTGCGTTATTTGTTTACATCGCACAGCTGTTGTGCGCAATTCAAGTCATTTTCATAACAAAAGGAACCTCTTTGTTTTGAGTCTTCGTAAACAGTGACAGGACCAGTTCTCCTACCTTAAATTGCTACTTGAATTAGGTTAAAATGTGAAAACTCATCAACCTGAAGTGTTGGAGGGATATTCCATGGATTCTAGATGACCCATCAGCGAATTTTTTGACGAAAAGAAATTTCTAAGAGAACTTGTGTAGGTCTTTAAAAATCGATAATAGGCCTAGGCCTAACCTAGATTAAACCTACCCTCATTCACGTTAGCCCCCAAACGATATTACACTTGAAATTAACATGGGCATGGCAGGTACAACTATAGAACACAGGTCCACTTCTCAATTCTCCAATGTCATTGGCCAAACTATTGTCCTTCTCAAAAGAATCAATGACGTGTGATGACATTTCACAATTGGATGTTCGAAGGGGACCTGTATTCTGTAACATAGTGCTAGCTTTGGCATGGCAACAATTATGCCAATATATCTGATTAAAATGCTTTATAGCCTACCAGGATTTACAATAAATGCTGGAAGTTTATTTTTTAAAAAGCCTCAGTTCTTGTGACGAGACTGTAAATTCAATTGACTTGGGTGGAAACGGGTCAGTTTGCCGCAGGTAAATTTTGCCGCAAATAGTGTGCATATACATATTACATAAGTAGAGAAGCAGGTCAGTTCACCTATAGTAACTATACTTAGGTAGTAAAGATGCTTTGTTGATGTTTTGGAGTCAATGATTTTCTAGTGGCTTCTAAAGTCAGCATTTGTGTACAGGAAAATATTCTAGCAAAACATGATTCACAGTGGGGAATCCCCAAACTTGGCATAGGAAAAATCCAATCTTACAGGCCTATAGGCTATAACAAAAAAATCAATCACCTGCTGTACTGTTAGACCTATTATAAGTGCAGTGAACTTTACTGTGCCTTGCATACACTTGGGAATAGGCCTAAGTTAGGCTAGCAGTTATTGCATAGTGACTGTACAGTGTAAGTAAGAAACAATGTTAAGATGAAAAGTGTTTTCTACCATGATAGACTTTTTATCATATAGACTTGGCATTTACATCCATTGGATGTCGTATATCAAAAATCTGACCGTCTGTGGAGTGCCCACCTGAAGTTGTATCAAAGACAATTAAAGATCATACGTGCAGATGTCGACTGATGTAAAAAATCAGGTCAGTCTGACATTCAAGCGACTGCTGAAAAAGACCCTACATAAAACTGACCAGTTGAAACAGACCATTGACCCAATGAATAATTCATTATGACTGTCTCAGGTGTCATCATCCAACTTTACAATTGGTGTATAGTACGCTAGTCGTGTAATGGAAGAAAGTCAAGTTGACTACGTCCTGGACCCCAAAACCAACATAAAAATAGGCAGCAAATGGTTTACTGGGTAATCTGAAATAATAAAGATGATTAGTTCATGTGCTGATGGCAGTGATCTTGGTAATATACAGCACCCTGAGCTCTATATAATTTACATTATTAATTAAAAATTTACTTCAATTTCAGACCATGTTTGAGTTAAGGAACCGTTTGGCTCATGCCAAAGAAGCCACTTGCCCTGCGAGCTACTCCGACGATGACCAAACCAAAGCTGGACGGGATGCAGAGAGAGAACTTGTGAACTCACTGAGAGAGCAAGGCATCCCTAACAGTCATGTGTTCTGTGGTCTCAGGGTGCCGGATTCGTTTCAAACCAAAAAATATGAAATTGATATCGTAGTTCTCTCAGGTAGAGTAAAAAATCCTTACACCACACGGCTGTAATGTAATATATATTTCATTTGATTCATATTTGTGAAGAACATTAACAGATTTAATGTGTTTGTTGTAGTGACTAAATCACACAATTACAAAGAAGCTGAAACCAAATTGATAATTGGCTAAATGTACAACCTAGACTAACATTCTATAGAATGTCTCTGAGCTACTAATGAATGTATTATACAAAGCATAGCTGCTTATAGTAACTTTTAAATATTTGTAACATCACAAATCAAGCTGATTTGACTAATGCTGTCAAAGCTACATATGGTAATAAACCAAGCAGTGTTGATTACAGCAATTACAATCATTGTGTGAGCCACATACACTGATCCGATTTCAAAAGTGGGGAATAATGGGGGTGTTGGCTTGGGGGCACATCCCAATTAAAAATATTGAAGAAAAGTTAGAGAAATCTTAAGTTTATTTTGAACTAAAAATCGCCAGAAAACCATGCACCATAATTGTTTAAAGGTATACATTAAAATGTTCATATATCTCATTGGCTTTTTTCAAAATGTTTGTGTTACATTTTAGTGACATTTCCTGGTTTATGTATTTAACAAAACCTGTAAAATGTGCTTCTAAACCTAAAATGAGTGTTTAATAAGAATAAAATAGAGAATAAAATAATGAGTAAACTGTTTTTTTACATACACTTGGAGTGAATGAATAGATGGGCAATTCTGGACTGAATGATTCAAAGGTCTACTGAGCCAAAAATGTCATATTTTGCATTTACATATTGAAGGGATGCACAAAGTCCATTCTATAAGTCAAGTGTCTGTAAATTAAATTAGTGTGTGTAAAACTTGACATTGATGATGGACACATTGCTGCCACACCTTATATGTTTTAACACTTCATTCCTCTTCCAGAGACTGGTATTTATACAATAGAGGTGAAAAACTGGGTCGGTGAAGTCACCCCAAGCAGAGATGGGAAGACCTGGGTCCAGAAGAAACAGGAAAACAGAAATGACAGCGCCAAGGTCATCTACGAAGTGAATCACGACAATGCCTTGGAAGGACTGAAGCTCAAGACGCAGCTCCTACGAACACATCTTCTGAAGAATGAGGCTTGCTTGTTGCAAAAATTCTTTCATCCCCATGTGGTGTTTGTGAACCACAAAACCGAACTGGACAGTAGCCTGAATGAGCTGCCGGAAATTGTTTCACCAGGGAAATACTTGCAATTTGTTGAATCATTTCGATGGGGAGTGACCAGCAAGCTGTTTAATTCGTTTGTACCAGGGTTACTGACAGGTAAGTATTATTTTAGACTGAAATGGATGGACTGATTAATGCTGATTAATGCTTTATTCTTCAAAAGTGGGGGAAGGGGGGGGGGCAAGGGAGTGGCAGTCATGACTGATGAGTACATAGACTATTCCTGGATCTGTCCTACATTTTTCACCATAGGTTGAACAAGAAATGTCTGACTGAACTTGACAACTGCGATAGTTATTGAAGGGCTCTTGTCATTAATGATTCAGGATTATTTTTGATGGTCAAAGGAACTTTTTCCAAGTTATTCATATTTTTAGGTGATATTTAACCCTTATCCATTTCTTGGTGACTTAATAAATGGTTTCTTTGACTCTTCTGCTCTCCAACTCATAAGATGCTAATTTTTCTTTCATTAATCAAATCCAGACTATATGATATGCTTTGGGATTCTAACAAGATGAATTTTATTGATGTATAATGATTAGGCTAATACTATGCACCATCATCATTATACCAAAACTATGTGAAGAGAACATGAAATAATTACAGCAAAATTTCCTTCATCAGTTTATTGAATTTCAGCAAAGAAACCCATTGATTTTTATTTGTAATTGAGTGTATGATTTTGGTAACCTAATTCTGGTAAAAATTTATTGAGGTTATCCTATACAGGGACTGTACATGTACATGTGTTAAAATCAATTTTAAAGTGTGTCATTTGGTAGAATCAGTTGATATCAATGATTAAATTGACTTTAAGTCAACTTTTCCTGCCGAAAAAAAATATATATCCAAAGGTGATTTAAATCAGTGATTTAAAAAAATTGAATTAAATCATGATTTAAATCAGTGATTTTAATCAACGTGATTTAAATCAAACAACCCTGTTCAGGGCAACATCAGCAGACTATGTGAGGCTCCGAATATAATCTGTGGATTTAAAAAATATATAAACTATGAACTTTAACTCTATTTCTTTTAATAAGATATAAAGATAATAAGATAAGATATATATACACACACTGTATAGTTTATATACATCACATATATCATGTATATTAACATTATTAACAAAGAATGGTGTTGAGAATACAAGGGATGCATTATCTTCAACTGATATTTTCTTCTCCATTCTTGTCCATTTTCAGGGCAATTGTCATACAGTGCAATAGAAGCAACAAGACAGGTCCTCAACAACATAGGCACGTGGGACGTGCTGCATCTGAACGGAGGGAGACAACTAATGGGTAAGGAACAATATTAAAAGCTTGTATTCAAAACATCATTTGTACCTTCACCAGTGGGGTGCACAAAGTAGGGGGCCGGGGGGCCATGGCCCCCCACCTTTGTGGCCAGCCAGAAAATTACTCAGTCAGGGGATTTAAAAAGTGCATGGTGGAGAGAAAATAGAAGGGACTAAGGAATTAATTATTTGTGACCGTTGATTATTCTTCAACTATATATAATGTTGCTGTTCTTTAGCTCTAATCCCTCTCAACATTAAAAGGTCAAACATGTTTCACAGTGGGCACAAATTTCTGTATATTTGTATTCGGCAGCATCACCAGAATTGTTCATTTTGGAGCAAATAGCTGCCAATTTTCGACTCTTACTTGGTGATTGGCCCTGCGCTAAGTATGTGTCCTTCCGTAACGATTTACAGAAAAGTTCAGTCCCACCTAACAGAAATCAAGTTGGGGGATCAGATGTTTGACCCCTCCTCCCACTGGGGCACAAACAATTACCAAACTACTTCAACTAAAGGAGGTCAAAGGAGGTTTTCAAGCTACTTGCAAGGTCTGGAAAAGTGTTATTTCCGGCGATCTAGGAGGTATATTTAGCAAAATTTTCTTGCTATGCTACGTGCCAACTGCTCCCCTTAGGAGGTGACATGCATTTCGACTTTTCTAACTTCCGCCTTTGCAGAGCGTCCTACGCCTATGGTCGTTTTCAATTGCTTATGTTGCAATGGTTAAATGGTATATAATTAACATTTTGTATTAAGACATATATATAGAAAAAGGAAAGTGGCCCCTGGTCCACATAAATAGCTCCTAAATAGCAACTACATAACAAAAGTAGCCCCTTGTATGCAATTAATTATTTATACTGTCTTCCAGCTGAACAATATGCCGTGTGCATACGATGTGTGCATGTGACAAGGAACCCATGTAGCACTGAGTCTAAAATATTTCTCATTTACCCCTTTTTGCGTGTAAATTTGTAAAACATACATACAATTGACTTAGGCCTACAAAGTCTGGGAGGCATTTTTGGCGAACATTTTGTCCCTTCACTATGCGCCAACTGATAGTAGCGCTCCACCTAAATCTTGTAGATCACAGCCCCCTCTCCCTTGAAATCATTGTGCCCCCTCAAAATTTAAGATTAGCCATGCCCCTGCTCCCAGGACACAAATTACTAATAACATTTTGGATCGTGCCCCCCCCATTAATATTTCAGCTGGGGGATTTGCAGATTTGGCCTCCCCCCACCTCAGAAATCCAGTGCATGCCACTGACCTTCACATCAGTGGCATTGCTGAGGGGGCCTGTGTGCCACTCAAACTGAGATTTGTGGTATTCATTAAAACAATTCACTTATATATGCTGGTACCCCCCTTTGAACCCTTT
>JAODFY010121463.1:0-11410 GCA_027580055.1 Paracaudina chilensis | reverse complement strand
TATATAAAACAGAAGAAATAATTTTCGTTGTATAATTTCGTCCCGGCTGGGATAAATCTTGTCACGAAAGGTAACGGTTGCCCACAATGCTCCCATGAAGGCAATTTACAAGGAGCGCCATACAGGACAAAACAAAATCGCCTTATCTCGGTCCCCCGTCACAAGGCATGAAATCAGCGCGTTTCTTATCTGAGAACCGTCAGATTTGATACATGGTAGTTCGCCACGCAAATTATAAAGATTTTTTCAGAGACATATACATATTATAAATAGAACCGGGAGTAAATGTTTGAAGCATACGGAGGGGCGAACCAAACAAAACGAAATTAGTTGAATTGGTTATGGGCAAAACGTGCATAAAGCTCTCCCATAAATTTCTACCTTGTGGGATATTAGTGGGCTTAAACGTTGGTATTGAGTAGTACTGACGGAAGTTTATTACGGAATCCATTTAGAGAGTAGAAAACGGTCGCTTTCTTATCTCGTCGAGTTTTTTTTATATCGTAACAATTCCCTTATCAGAGAATAAATCCCAAAGATTTACTGTAAGGCAAACTTAATTGATTACAAAACGAACACTCGCGAAATAGCAAAAAATTCAAACAAAGACGTTTAGACTAAATTGTCTTCATATACCTGATTATTATATATGTTCTTTACTGCCGTATATGTCTTGTATTTTTTGTCTTTCTTCGGTTGGACCGATGATGTAATTATTCACAGAATCGTGTAGATAATATAAAGCCCATGATTGGTCAGTTGATCATAATCTTAAGGTTCCACGCACCGACGTCACGCTCTTTGGGCGTTAGATAAAGATAACTAATTTCACCACGGCTGCAATTAAAATTATCTGGAAACGGGCGAAAATCGGATAAATTCGCCTACTTCCACCTTGTACAAAGTAGTTTATTTCCAGATGCGTTTAACCATATTTTAAACCACAAAATAAGACTCTTCTTTTTATATCCTCTATTCATTTTGCCAAATCGTAACAGTCTTTAGCGAGGAATTTAAGGCAATAATCGAGGAAACAGAGGAAAAATATAAAAAAAATACAAAATTAGTGCTGTCAATTAATTAAAAAAATTGACAGCACTAATTTTGTATTTCTTTTGCATTTCTTTATTTTTTCTCTGTAATTATACACCATTTAACATACACTTTTTACAGTGTAATAAATAGTGTGACAATGTATGAAAGATTCATATTTTGTAACAAAACTTACCGATATTTTTTACCAAGATTAATTATGTATATACTGCCCTCAATTCTCGGGCACAAAATGGCATGCGCGCTTCACTTCAGTTGCGAGCGCTTCACTCCAGTAATGCTGTAAAGCGCGTATGTCGTACTGTTGCCCGAGAATTGAGGGCGGTATAAACATAATTCATCTTTTTGAAGAATATCGGTAAGGTTTGTTACAAATGATGAATCTTTCATATATTACATTGTCACACTATATATTCATATTATGATGTGGTATAATGATGGCAAAACCGTAAAAAATAATCCCTGATTATTGTACCGTCATAGTTATTGTGCCATAAGCTTTTCAGCTCGTACATTTGTATATAAGTATAATATAATTATAATATGCATATAGGCCTATCGCATATAGGCTTATCTTTTCTTTTCTTACTGCTAAAATATTTTGTATCTTCTTCAGTCTGGGTCCAGGCGAGAGGGAATTACATGTGCTAACTGCCACACCAGTACTACAACCTTATGGAGACGTAACAAAGAAGGCGAGCCTGTCTGTAACGCTTGCGGACTGTACTACAAGCTACACAGTGTAAGTTTCTCTGTTTCATTTACTGTAATTCCTATGGGGTTGAGCATTTGCACCACTGCTGCTTTCAGTTATTATTATTTTTTATAGCAGGCCAAATGTGAAAGAATTATAAACCAATGCATGTATATAAGTATATAAAAAATAAGTCGAGTCTTGCAATAAACTAATAAAAAACTGGAGTTGTACTGCCCTCCTGCTTCGGCATAAAGGGAAAGAGTAGGGTGATCCTTTACACAATGCCCTTAATTGTGGCGTAGCTCCCTACGCCCCCAATTTGTGTCAGCCAAAATGTATCCGGTAGTCTACTCTCTGTGTGCTAATTAATTGCGCGATAATTTTCGATTTGAAAACACACACACACAAAAAAATATGCTGACATATTTATTATGTTGAAGAAAAAAAAAACGTAGCCTACATATGGCGAGAAACCTGTTTTGGTGGTTTTATCCGACAACGGGGAACTACATTATGTATGCAAAATTAAAACGTTAAAGTATTCCTTTTCGTAATCACCTGCAATGACGTAACCGTCAAATTTGCGAAGGTACAACTCATGGACGGATCCAAATATAGCGACGTGTTTTGTCGCTGTTTATATAATACAACATTTAACCCAACAAAGTTTGACGTAACGATATGACCAATAATCAAGTTCAGTTTATCGTGGTTATGTTATCATGTTATGAAACATCTTAATATATTATTAAATATGGATATATAGACAACTAATTTGTACTAATTTGTTACCAAATATGCATGCAACAAGTACACAACACATGCCACAATGCAAACCACAAACTTACTAAATCAGGTAAATATATTCGTCGTTTTGGTCAGATATTTTGTAATACTAAAGCTGTTGAAGTATAGGTCCATTTTTTCGGAGAGAGAGAGAGAGATGAAGGGAGACAAATTATGACAACCTACCATCGTAATGCCAATTGCGACATGACATTTTTGGTTTACTTGAATAGAATCGATGTCGGGAAACATTTGCGGCTTAATTTATTTGTTGTCTGTCATTCAAAAGCCATGGGTTGGAATTCATAATATGTCGGTGCTGTCACGGCGTTTAGTATGTATGTATTTTCATAAATGAAAAAAAAATCAACTATATTGTTCCAACTTTGAGAATGTTTGGATCGGTGCTTCATCTCTTATCAAACATCATAAAATAAAAAGAGAGAAGGGAAATTCAATTGCCAACCTGTCAAATTTTCTCGTGGGTTTCGTAAGACAGGGAACTTAAGGATCTGACATAGCTCGAGATAAAAAGGAAATGAGAGAGTGGAGGAAACTATCTATGATGCATACCAAAGCACACGGTGCGTGAGGTTTTATATACAATGTAATATAAACTTATATATATAGGGTTAATGGCCAGGTGATACAGACAATTTATCACTGTTAAAAGTTGTGAGAGTCTGTGTATCGGGTATCATATCTTAAAGGTGCTATGTGGCGTATCCAATTTCCTGAGGGCGTACGAGTAATTAAACAAGACCCATATACGCGCTAGGGTGACAAATATCGTAGGCCTATATTATGTGATAGTTCCTACAGTGGGTTGGATTCCAAGACCACGTAGTAGTATATATAGGTGGCACTTTCTGTACGTACTGGCGCCGTTTATTGTACCAAACGAACTTCGGCGCAATCATTAAAGTAGTATATATATGTTGTCCCGCCATGGGGTCGAATCCCGCGAGCGCCCCCCCCCCCCAGTAGGGGGGAGGAGACGATATACTACAGAGACCAATGCAGTACCGTAACGGCTATGGCAATATGTTGTCATTTCTGGAAATATGGCGGAAAAGGCGGACGTTTTGATTCCTCGACGAGGGTGAAATGAATCTATGTATGTAATCATGTTGGCGTGTGTGTGTCACACATTGCTCGTAATCGGTCTTACTCAACAGGGGAAACTTGGATGAAAGTCATACTTAGTATGTAAGTCAGCTATGTTGTGTAAATGAACCCTATTCATTTTTAAGACGTCAAAGGTCATTTGAGGTAAAAATGGGTGAAGAATTGAAAACCTTGTAATCGGGCTAACTCTATAGGGGAATAGTGGATGATATGCAAAGTTGATATGTACGTTTTCTGGGTTTTTAAGAGGCCATGGGTCAAAATGAGATCAAAAAGGGTCAAGTGTTTAAAATCTTGTAATCAATTCAAACACGGCAGGCTGATTAGGTGTGAGACTGTTGAATGTCTTATTCTCGTATGTAACTTTCCTATGGTGCGAATGAGAAACCTACAATATATCATCTTTAAAAAGGGAAGCAAGGAATCACAAAACCTCTGGGTTTTCTGGTTTTATGATTTTCACCGTTATACAAGATATAGTTTCAGCTGCAGTAATATTTTAATAAAATATGTCATTTTACAAAATCAATATCACAACACACACAAATATATATATAATGTTTTAAAAGACAAAGAAACTTCATTATGGAATCCACTTGAAAACCCACAAATATGTGGTTTCACCCGTTTGAAAGAAACCTATCGAAAAAGAAAACCGGCGTAATTGGTTACGAGCCGGTTACTCCATAAGTACTCATATACAATATACTTTTTTTTTTTCAATAAACAAAGTGTTGAACCCGTAACCTTCACCTTTCCATCGTCAAAATATGAGAGGCGCGTGAGTTTGTGCGATAGCAGGGGCGACCGTTGGCAGCGATCGTTAATCATACACGATTAGGCGACCCGCCGGAGAGTCACGGGGGCATGAACGGGGGCAAGATACGGCCATGCATCGGAACAAAGAAGACCCCTCATCGGGTAAAAAGAATCGGAGATCTAATCCAATGACTAATAGAGCAATTTAAGTCTTAAGTGTGTTGTGATTGATTAGGGAGGAACATCGACTCGAGTTTTTTATTTCATTTTTTAAATCCCATGATATGAAATATTAGGCCTATCTTTTTCTTCCAAAAGGATTAATCGGCATCTCCAAGAAAGTTTTTTTTATATAAACCATTTCTAGGTTCTAATTACGCAGGCGCGCATGTTTTGCCATGATTGCGTGAAAGCAACATCGAACATCCTTAACCTGCAGCACGGAACTTAGAATCGTATATTAAATTTGTTCAGTGAGAAGGCGAAAGACAGCCAAATAATATATTGCGGGCTATAGGCAGTGGGAACTATCTAGACATTTCTTGAAAACGATGAAAAACGTTAAACAACAGACTTTTCGGACGCATTTTCAAATGACGAGACATTTTCAGAAGGGATTCGAATAACACATCCGCTAGTTATGATGGATAAATACATATTAAAAAAGATCAATTCATATTGTCATTGAATTTATATTTATTGGACCTTTTTGCTTTATAGGTGAATCGGCCGTTAGCCATGAAGAAAGACGGAATTCAGACTAGAAAACGTAAGCCAAAGAAGGCATCGCAGCAGCAGACACCTACTAGCCAATCAGCGAGCCAGCACAATAGCAGCTCTACTCCGATTGGTCAGACACCGAGCAGCAACGGCCAATCACGTGGAAGCGCAAAGTCTTTTGCGGTGAAGCAGGAAAATCAGTCCTCGGCGTTGCAAACGCCATCAAGGGTACGTATATCACAGATAATGTCTCAAAATTTGTAATTTAATCAATAAATCCGTTATTGGGTACGACCGCATGGGGCGCCGTTTTAACATTTATTCCAGAATTGCAGATATCTATAATTAATTCAAATATCACTAATGAAATTGTAAATCAAAATTCAGATATGAATAATTAAATTCAGACATCTTAAATTAAATTTCAGATATCTCTAATTAAATTCAAGACATCTCGAATACAATTAGAGAGAGATATATAAACATACAACAATTTTGTTGATATATCTCTACATAAATGTTTGATATCTCTAAATGAATGTTTGATAGGCCTATGTCTAAATAAATATCTTGATTTATTCCAATAAAAGACGTATTGATATCTCTAATTAAATTTTGAACATCACTAAAAAAACTTTTATTAGTGGCTGTTTTTCAACAGCTAACATTGTGCCAATATATTTGATCTCTCTATTCCTAATTATGGTGTACATTTATCGTCGTAACATTATGGTTATACTTAAGACGTTTAGACTTTCACATTACACACCGGCGAAATAATTCATTAATCGGAGCTCCATATACATAACAGCAAATGACCTGACGAAACGAACAGATTTCTAGCATGTAACACTCGGCATTGCGAGCACTAATTAAGTGAAGTTTTAATGTGATCTTTTTTCAGTCTATGTGCTTTATTTACATATCATTAGCATATTTGTGATTCGAATTTGAATCATTCCTTCTTATGTTTTCAGTCGGAGCCTCAACGCCGGATCCGTATGGATTTGAACAGTAGTCTCTCATCCATGTCCGCCGCCAACATGGGCCATTATATCGGCCTAGCCAACCACTCCATTATGGACAGCAACGACCACGCTATGCAATCCCGTCTACTCATGACGAGCGCAGGCGCCATCTCGAACGGCAGCTCCAACCCGCTTAATCTGGCCCACCACCACCCCACACAGGGCGCCACCAATCACAGTCCCGTTGCTATGCAACCAAACGGTACCGAGAGCAGTAACTCGCACGCTGCCATCTACAATACGTCACCATCGCTGGAATCCAACGTTGGACATTCCTCCGAATGAAACCGCTGAAAAAATGCAAACGGTTTTCGGTTACAAAGTCGAGTTGCAATGGCAACGTATCGAAGGAAAGGGTCACCAATGCACGTGACAGAAAGTATTGAGGACGTGTTTGTCTATTTTTCTGTCTTAGAAAATATTGCCAATGAATTTTACGTAAATGCATTTAAGAATAAACTTCATCTACTTAGAAAAAAAAGGTGATATGTTTGTTATAAAATATTTTAAAATTCAGTCTAATATTTTAAAGAATATGCAGAAACGTTGTCGTCAGATAACAAAAGGAAATGAATGTCGCCCACGTGGATATAGTGTTACCACGTCATGCAGCTGTTTAACCAATCAGGTTTAATGATTTCCAATAGAGCCAAAGAGCCAACAGGAATGGAGCATGTTATAAATCGGATATATTATTTAGTTTACAAAAAAAAACACAAAAAAAACAAGAACAATGGTAATGCTTTTTATTATATATTTGTTGGTGGTATCAGCACAAGGCTGTGGCAATGATTCTCGCCAATTATGGAGGAGGAAACGCAGTGTCTGGAATAATCTAATTCATATAGAAGGCGATTGAGACAGGGAGGTGGATCGGCTACCCTTGTCGAGGTTGGGTGTGCAATGTGTTAAACAACACATCCCTGCTAAACCGGAAGCAACTGTGGTTCGTCGTTGTTGTGATTGTTGTGATTGTTTGTATGTTCCCATAGAAACGGCAAATAACAACAAAAACCCTGAACACAAAACAACAACAAAAGCTTAGCGATACTCTGCGTTGAGTAGCGACAATTAAACATAATATAAGAGAAGATTGTTATACATTACCTGCACATGTGTACAGTTCTGAACTTCTAACGTCCTTGTGTGTTTCGTTCATCAAAATTTATTGATTAAAATAATTCAAAATATCTTTAGATCTAATGAAACGACGAAGTAAACAGCGCAAATTTTCGTTGGTTTTATCTCTAATTAATATGCACAAGATTTTGCGCATGCGCGGGGATGATTGTTGGTCAATGGTATTTTTTTTTGGCGGTTATCGATGCATTTGATTTTTTTTCTTCTCTTGCGCATAGTAAGTTTCATTACTTCGTTTGCGACACCTGTCGTTTTGGAAGGCCTTCGGCATGTCAATGTGTATATTAAATAATGCATGAAGGATACGGTACCGGTATACAATATTATCACAACTTGATACAGGTTATGTAGGAGAAAAGAAATCCTTTTCGATCTGTTTTAATGAAAAAGTGATAAAAAAAATCACTTATATATAATAATATTTTGTCTTCCATGTTATAAATCAGCATTATTTGCGACGTTTGTTTTTTGGGTATTTCACATGGGTTTTGAATGCGCCGGGTCGGATTTAATCCATTTTTGGCTTTGTTTTCCGGCAATTTTCTACAGGAAAATAAAGGACCGTTGATTTTATTTTTTAAATATGCAGCTTCTAGTCTTTACATTGGACACAGTTTTGTTCTTTCCCTTCTTTCATCTCATTTATTATTTGACAGTATTACAATTAATCTGCCATCACTAGCAAATTAGCAAATGCAAAACAAAGGGCAAAAGTAGGTATCTGTGATGAATAAAGATCCCCCCCCCAAAAAAAAAAAAAAAAATCAATCAATGCTAATAAGCCCCATCGCATTTTTTATAATTTTCAAATTAAAGTATCTGGCAACCTATTGATATATGCTTGAGAGTTAAGATGAGGTCGGAGAACCAATGTCCCAATGTCTTTTATAGTCTTTGAGGTTTGTGTATTGCGCAGAGACGGCGCCTCAATGGGAACAGATCCCATCACTTTCTCTAAAAGAATAAAAAGTTGCCCTGTCTAACTTCAACATGTATTGTTACTGGGTATTCTCACTGGGAGGGGTAGATGGAGATGCTACAATGCCCCCAATAACATAATAGTGACAGTTTGTGCAAATATGCCATTGTTGAGCCCTATATATCTCACTTTGCGATACATTATTACTTTTAGATGTGTTGGGTTGCGTTTTTTTTTTTGGGGGGGGGGGGGGTTCTTACCCGTACAGCCCATTTTTGTCATTAATACAGTGGGTTAGCATCTTTAAAATAAATATGCAAACAATATCCAAAATAAATCACAATTTCAAACGGTATGGCGTATCGGCAATGATGTATATATATATATATATAAACTATATATGCAAGTCCCATGTAGATACAAAATTTAGGGATGTGTACAAGCTGTAACCCTATATAGTTTAGTAGATTAAGGGCCAGGAAGAAAGGTTTGTCCTCATTAAGGACCATGTACCACAGATAACCCAGATTGCCAGACATGATTGTGGATGAACACCGGCTTTTCAGCCTTCTCTTCACGACCAAGTTCTCAGATTATAACGAGACAGGCGTGAGACCCCATCCTGCTCCCGGGACCGCCATTTAACGTCCCCGTCCGACGGACGTGAGTTTACCGTTTACTTTGACCACTTTCTCAAAGTCTGGGGAGGTGGAAGCAACTTGTCCATCACCACTGCTCAACGGGAGTGCCGAACAACCTGAAGCGGACAACCCCCATGAACAACTGCAGCACAGCTTCGACGGAAAAGTCACAGGAGGCCATCGAGATTCGAAGCCGGCACTAGCGAATGCCAGTCGGACACTCTACCAATAGGCTACGCTTTACTATGCTATGCTATACTACGCTATGCTACGCTATGCTATGATACGCTATGCTCTGTAAATGGATGCCATTTAATTAATGGCTCCCAAACGCATATTTCGCGTTCTTCATGTTATGTCAGTCAGTATTGCTATTTTTCAGTATTTTCACTATGTTAACTAGAAGTGATACATTTTATAATCATGTGATTTTGTTGATTTTTTAAAAATTTATTTATCTTTTTGTCAAAAAACTAAACAACAACTTTAGTTTTACCAGTCTTGGTGTTATTACAATGATGAGTGCAATGAGTACATGTTCTTGCCATAGATAATGGGAACTTGTGACATGTGACGTAATCGATTGTTGAGTAAAGCGAGCGGTTACCGCATCAAGCCGGTATAGACCGGTCGTTGGACAACGCGACTCCTCCAGGTGGTGTCACATTTTCGTAAGATTTCAAGAAAGAAAAACAAAGAAAACATTTCGTGCATTTTTTGAAACCTTAAACAAACTATTTTACAGTATTCTTTACTTTATCTTGCTATAAGGACATTTGTGTGTTTTTTTTTTAATTTGTATAAAACGTCCTCTATTTTGCAGCTAAGTTTTAAGAATCATAATAGAGGGCGACGTTTGTGAATGGGCTAGAAGTTGGATCATTCGAAATATTGCTCGGTTCTACATATTATACAAAAGGTTACTTATCCAAACAGTACCTCAGAATTTTTCCATTAGCCTTCGCTTTAAGAAGAAAAAGGTAAAACGAGTCAATAAAGCAACATTTTACCTTCTTTTCCCCTAGCTATTTAAATAAAGCCAACTTGAACTTAGCGATATTCTTACACAAAATAAACATTTGCGTTTAACAAAAACAAATAAAATTAGGTAAAAATCAAAAGGACAATTCTCGTGTGGATGGGTCCAGCCCGCATATTTTTTTTTTTATATATACAGGGGCTGGACGTTTAAGCAATTACAACCAATCACATTCTTGGATAACAATCATGTGACGCACTTTCTAGCTTGGGCTCCTGGTTATGAAAGACCATCTTTAATTCCCTCGGGGAACTGACCTATGACCCCTTCCTCAACCCTAACTCTGATTTGAAACGAAATCGTCAATTCCTGAAGAAGTATTTTTTGCCTAAACGTCCTTCCAAAAAATGATGAAGTGTCTGGCCCACGTATTTTTACTCCCAGGATGGCTGAGGCCATTTCCATATAGATTTCATGAATTTTATTATTTTTAGGAATTTTATCAATATTTATGATTTTTTTAAAATTGGCCCCAACCGTCCTGAAAAAATACGCGTCCCGTCCAGAATACAAATTTTACATCCTCCCGAATAGGCTAAAAACGCTTAGCTGGTCACCACAATAATTTCTATATAGGCCTATACGAATTTGGGCCAATCATAATACTTCACATGTTATGGCTTTTAGCTTGCTTTTGCGGGCGGGGCTGGGAGGGGGTGTGGGTTATTTTAAATTTTAACATCGCAATGGGCGTACCTATATGCCTTTATTGTTTGTCGTGTAAATAATTCACATTTGAGATAAATAAAGGACCGTTATAATATTATGTTCAGTGTCATCGAATGTACAAATAATTAAAACCACTAAAAAAAAAATAATAAATAAAGGTTACGGCATGGAGTAATGATGGATAATAATTATGTGTTTTCTTCTCGGTTACTTGTTTATGGTTGAAAGTAAATACAAACCAAAATGTTTTAAAAATATCAATGCCTCTATTTCTTTTTCTTCAATTATTTATGTCGTATAAGGTCTATCATGACCTCCCTTCTAAATCTCCCTTCACAAGGTATGTAAATCATGCTTCTAAATCGGAAAGCACGTAGAAACATACGGTATAGTCCTTCAGGAGAGTACTGCAGGCGCGTAGCGAGAGATTTGTCTTGGGAGCGGTTCTGGGGGAGGGTTCTGAGGGGAGGTGGTTGCCCCCCTCCCCTTCAGCGAAAAAAATGCAATTCACGAGCCCGTAGACGCAAAATGGTGCAATGTTTGTGACAAAACTGCAGTCAAATTTCCACTGAACATTCAAGTTTTTCTTAATTTTCTTCTTTTGTAGTACTCAATTTTTTTTTGGCACTTGGGTCATAAGGGGGTACGCCACTGGGGTACTGTATAGGCTATACGCAGAAGCACATACAAAGAGTGTTAACTAATGACAACCATAGAACCTACATAGAAGGAACAATTGCCAGAGATTATTGAAGTGGCGCACCACTATTATAAGTGTTGCACATTCGACAAAGTGTGCCCCCTCTGGCAAATAGTCCCTAAAAAGTTGGT